>SNQJ01S0029497.1:0-14288 GCA_010110895.2 Picea sitchensis | reverse complement strand
TGTTGACAACATTGTCACCTCTACCTTTCTTACTCACAGGCTTCTTGACGGCCTCAGCTTTGTCTTTAGTACAAGGGTTGGTTATGGCATCAGGTAGATCTATGTCAGGGCAATCCAAGGGTTTTGCAAGGGGTAGAAGGATATGAAATGGCACAGCTGGCCCAACCAAATTTTCTGTAACCACAACCTTGTCGATTTGAGCAGACTTGGGATTGACAAAGCCATTCCTTGATAGGAAGGCTTGCCAATTATCTCCATGAAGGCTCAAATGGTGGACGATGATGAGTTTAATCAAGCCGTGATGAAAAAGGTTGCTATCAGCCTTCTCACGCTTGAATCTTTTAGACATATTGTAAAGACTACACAAGAAATAATGCAGCATATTCAAAGGGTAGCCTATGAAATTCATCAATAACCGGAGGTGATACAGAAATACCAAGCCATACCGACCTTCACAAGTCACAAACTGTTTAACAATTATCAAAAGATCATGCCACCTGGGTTTGAGGGTACTAATAGGCATACCTTTATCATAGAAAATAATCTTTCTTGATGTGAATAGTAATGGCCACAACACCTCATCAACTTTGGAATTTTTAAACCACCTTTGGCCTGTAGCCGACAATCCTGTAGCAGAGCTTATGAATTCTTCATTCAGCTCGAGCTGTATGTCACCGACTTTATCCCTGCACCCGTCAAAGGTGAGGGCGAATTGTTGGGCAACCGAACGTTTGAAACCCTCGAACCTTTGTATAAACACCAGCCAACCACCATTTTCTAAATCCTTACGGGCACTATCGAATAGTAACAGAGTTTGGATACCGTTTGGTTCTATGTGCACCACCGATGCCATAGATAGGAGCACACGGTGAGCAGGGTGAGTGGGCAAGGGTTTGAACAAAGTATACACAGGTTCGATAGCTCATGGGCTTACTCGAAAACAATAGATCTAACCCGGGATAGAGGGAAAGCATTAATGACCGAATGTACGAAGGTGGTGGGGCTAGCTCATCCCATGCAAAACAGTCATTTCCCATAGTACAACCAACGATGCATATAACAATTCAAATCACTATTGCATATGTTAAAAACCATGCCATTCAAACAATCAATGAAATCTATGGTAAGTGGACCAAACATTTGCGTGAGCAATAGTTTTAGCATAGTTTTAAAACCAAAGCAATAATTTGAAATCAACACCAAGGGTTTGATCATATGAAATATGTGTTGTATGAAATGATTTATACCAAGGGTCTAACCACAACACCAATGTGTTTTCATGAAACCAATGTGTTAAGGGAATCGATCAAAAACTATAGAAATCAAGCCATCAATAAATCAATGATTGAATCACAATCCTTAACAAATCATCACAGCCTCATAAAAATGGAAATCATATTAACAACATAAATGCCAAATGAGTAAATAATATTGGGGTCTTGCCAACTGTATAACGAAAAGTAAATTGGAAACACAATGAGCATATAGACAAGAGCGATCATAACAATCCAGTGACGTTTTTAATATGACTTTGAAATCAAAGTTTTCACGCTTGCAGTTGTGAAAACAAGAACAAAGACAGGTGTCCAAATGCGCGAAATAATAGTGTTGTTTTATTCCAAGATTGCGACGAAAATCAAGGTTTCCGAAACACTGGTGTAGGCAGCTTATAAGGACAGTATAAAAATGCGAATTGGTTTCCAAAAGGCTTTGAATTCCTCAACCCTCAATTGTGATAAGGTTTTGGACCTTATATAATATTCTTGAAATTCAATACATGGCTAGCCCCATATTCGTGAGTAATGGGGATTGACGTGGCATCCACTCCTACCATGGTGGTCAAACTAGTCATTCAACTTGTGGGAAGCATAAACTTTGCATACAAGCTCTGATTGAAGTGATGTTTGCATTGTTAGAGAAGTATCGATGTGTGTAATAACATCACAGGGTCATAACTACTAATAGGAAAAATTTTACCCAAAACATTTCTATTTGATACCTCAGAATGGATCTGGAAGGTTTCAAACCCTAATTTTCCAAACTTGAACCTGCCATTAAAATGACCCCGCAATCTTGTTTCTCCAATATTTTCCACTTTGAAATCATCACGATAGATGAAAAATAATATAATTATCCAATCCATATCATGCCTCTTCATTTAGGGAGGATTTTGGTTCCCAAAATCTTTACATAATGAGGTGATGAAATGTTTTTTCTACCTTCTTCCGGGAGTGCCACTTTAATTTTCTTGGAATTTTTCCTTTCAACCCAATTTTATGAAGGTCATGATAACCATGTATTTTAGTTCTATAAATTTTTTACAAAAATGTGTTCTCTTCCAACTCTGCTTGAGAATATAGTGTTAAGTCCTCTATGGAAGGTAGGACCTACTCCTGTTCTTGATCCAACATGGAAGGCTTGTAGAGTTTGAGATTCTCCACATTCACTACCGAGTAAATGAGTTTGTATGGGGGTAGAAAAGTTTGTATGTGTTATCTCCCACATTCTCTAATATCTAGAAAGGTCCATACCACAAAACCTTGATCTTCTTACTAGGAACCTATATTCTTTACTTTTTCAACTATAGCCAAACTCTATCTCCTACCTTGAATCACTTCTTAGTTTTGTGTTGATCATGTATGGATTTGTATTTTTCTTGTGACTTATTTAGTGTCTCTTGTACTTGCAAATGAATTTTCCTAATCTTTTGAAAATAATTATTCTCTCAATTCATCTCTTGTGAGGTCCTCCCTCACTTCTCCTTGTTTTCCATATACAACATCCAAGGATGAAGGTGGAAACATCCAAAGCACATTTCAAAAGGTGAATTACCAGCAGAAGTGTGGACTACTCTATTATAAGAATGTTTTATGTAGATCAGATTTTCATCCCAAGTCTTTAGATGCTTATGATTATAACCCCTTAGAAGTTGCACCAAAGTATCATTGACTACTTATGTCTTCCCATCTATATGTGGATGGAATGTTGTAGATATATTCAAATTAGTGTCCATCTTCTCCACAATGTAGTCCCAAATGTACTGAGAAATATGGTATCCTTGTCTAAGATGATGATCCTTGGTATCCTAAAGTGCACCTACACCATTTCAAAGAACATGTTTTTTTCTTATTGTCTTTTGATGGTATTTTTACAAGGCATGAGAATGCACATCTCAGTGAACCTATCAACTACCACAAATAGATAGTCATGTCCCTTCTTGGTGTAGATTTTAACCTTGTACAATAATTTAATGCAAATAGATTTTCAATAAAAGAACATAAAAGATACAATGGAAAATACACACATTACACAGATATTTTTCCCCTCGAAACCCAAACCAGGAAAACTAGCATATTCTATATTCATTCTCTTCATACATTGTTTACAATACAATATACATATAGGAGCCAAAGACATCCAAAACTCTAATACAATGACCTGGATTTGACAATAAGCCTAATTCCTTAACCAAAAATATAAAACCATCGGCCAAAAATCATGTGCTAAAAAACTTTCCTTAAATGGACAAAAAAATCGAGGACTGCATCGTGCAAAGAATATAACACATATCCAACATTCTCCCACTTGTTTTTTTCTTTGAATACATGGGGTTACTAGGTTACATATTTAAAAATCTAGGAAAATAATTCCCATAAATCCTCTACACCAAGATAATTTCTCAGTGCTCACAAATTTTGTTAATGAATCTGCAACATTCTTCATAGTGTCCACCTTCATCAACAACACCTTCTTTTATTCAACCATGTCTCTCACAAAGTGATATTGAACATCAATATGCTTTGTCTTTGAATGATAAGTTGGGTTCTTCTCCAGAAAAATTGCACTCTGACTATCATCCTCTATCCTTACAACTTGTTGTACCAACCTAATACATGAACATAATATTTGTAACCATACTGCTTCCTTTCTTGCATGAGTGGCTACCATGTATTCAACTTATGTAGTTGAAAGCGCCACTACAAACTGCCTTTTYCCTATCCAACCGATTTCTCCTCCAAACAGGTTAAATACATACTCGCTTGTAGATCTTCTACGATCCATATCTCTAGTCCAATTTGCATCCACAAAGCCATGTATGTACAACACTTTGTCCAAACCTGSTCTTCCTTCGTATCACAATCCATAACTAGTAGTACCACAAAAATACCTAAAACCCCTCTTTACTGTTTTCTAATGATCCTTTCTTGGTTTTGATATATACTTGCTCAAAAATCTCACTGTATGTGCAATGTCTAATATATTATAGGCTATTGCAAACATCAAGCTATCAACCAAACTCGCATATGGAACACGAGACATGTCCTCCTCCTCTTCCTATGTCTTGGGACACTAATCCACATATAACTTTACACCTACAGGAATAGGGACCCTGACCAGTTTACATTCTTGCATATTAAACCTCTGCAATATTGTCTCGACATAATTCCTCTTATTTAACCAAAGTTTCCTATTTTTCTTATCTCTTTTAATTTCCATGCCCAAAATGAAATTTGTATCACCAATATCCTTCATTTCAAATTTAGCGGACAATTGAGTTTTCACATCCTGGATAATCTCCTTGTTATTTCCTATTAGCAGCATGTCATCCACATACAAGAGAAAATAAAGAAAATGATCACCAATTAATTTAAGATACAAACAATGACCCTCTTTGCTTCTTGTGAAGCCAAGTCCCAATATATAAGTATCAAATTTTTGATACCACATCCTTGGTGATTGTTTTAAACCATACATGGACTTTTTTAGCTTGCATACCAGCTCCTTCTTTCCCTTCACATCAAATCCTTTTGGTTGCTTCATATAGATTTCTTCTTCTAGATCGCCATGTAGGAATTTTGTCTTCACATCCATCTATTTTACTTCAAAATCAAACAAAAAAACAACAAATAACATAAATATAATAGAAGTTAACTTGGAAACATGAGAAAAAATCTCACCAAAATCAATTCCCTCAACTTTGGAATAACCCTTTGCTACTAACCGAGCTTTGTATTTCTCCATTTTCCTTCTGCATGCAACTTCTTTTTAAATACCCATTTGTTGCCAATGGGATTTCTTCCAGTTAGAAATTCCACTAGATCCCAAGCCTCATTCTTATCCAAGGCTGCCATTTCTTCAACCATGGCCTTTTTCTATAGTTTTTCATCCTCTGAATCCACTGCCTCCCTAACAGTTCTAGGATTATCATTAATGAAAGAAAAAGAGAAATTTGAATGGAAATCAGGTGGAGTATAACTTTCCGGTAGACTTTTTTCCTGCACCGATCTCCTAAATATTGGAGTATGATGATCTTCTTATTCTTATTCATTTTCTTTTGTAGAGTCTAATTCATCATCCTTTTCTCAAACTCTATTTTCACTGGTTCTTCCTTACTTGGTAGGACTTCATGTTTTAGAACATTCTCCATTTCTCTAAATACCACATCTCAACTATACACAACCTTCTTAGTTTCTGGGTTCCAAATATTATCACCTTAGAGACCATCTTTATACCCAATAAAGATACACTTTTCATCCTTCTTATCTAGTTGCTTACTCTTGGTTTCCTTTGGAACATGAACACATGCCTCACAACCAAATACCTTGAGGTGTGTGAGAGAGGGTTTCTTACTAGTCCATACCTCTTCTGGATTCTTGTCATCTAGTGTTGATGAGGATGATCTATTGACCAGGTAACATGCAGTACCCACTGCCTCTACCCATAATTATTTCCCTAACCCGACATCACTGAGCATGCACCTTGTTTTTTCCCATCAGCATCTTGTTCATCCTTTTTGCAACTCCATTTTCATGAGTTGTATATGGAGTAGTCTTCTTCCTTGATATATCACACTTCTTACAGAAATATTCAAATTCATTCCTATAGAACTCTCCGCCATTATCTTTCCTCGACATCTTAATTTTTTTCTCTGTTTGATTCTCAACAAGAGACTTAAACTCTTCAAACCTGTCAAATACTTCAGATTTCTTCCTGAGGAAATATATTCTAATATTCCTGTAGAAGTCATCCATAAATGAGACATAGTACACAATTTTTCTCAATGATGGAACCGACACAGGTCCAAACACATCATTGTGCACTAGCTATAAAATTCCTTCTGCCCTTGTTGCACCAGAGGGGAATCTTACCCGATTCTTCTTCCGATATACACAATCTTCACAAAATAAAAAAAACCAGAGAGAAATTAGATATACCTTCAACCATACCTTTACCATGTAGTAGTTGAAGAACCTTCTCTCTGATATGTCCCATTCTTTGATGCCACAACATACCCTTTTCTTGAGAGACTATAGGATTTTTTTCTTCTTAAGTTCCAATATCAAGAATAATGGAACTATTACACCCATCACTAATAGTTCTTCCTTGCATCTTATATAGAGTTCCAATCTGAACTCCCTTCAACAACACCATTTCTCCTCGAACCATCCTGCATGCTTCTTTCTCAAATACTATTTTTATCCTTGCATCGTCCATTTTTCTTATATAAATCAAATTTATTCCCAATCCTGGGATGTGCAGAACACCAAGAAGTGTTATAATCCTTCCATATATGAGATTGAACTTGAATTTTCCTCATCCTATGCTTTTTTCTATGAAGTCATCACCTAGGAAAAAATTACCTCCATCATACCTTTCATATTAACAAAACCACTCCCTGTGGGGAGTCATATGAAAGGATGCACTTGATTCAACCAACCATGCCTCATGATCTGTATGTGTGCTTGAAGAAGCCAAGTACACATTTTCTCCTTCTTCTTTGGAGGTATTTTCTTATGTAGAGGGAGAACCTTCAAATCCCTTCACTTTATCAATTCTTTTGGATCTACATTGCTTCTTGAAGTACCCTTCTTTTCCACATCTCTAGCATACCTTTACAAACTTTCTAGGAGATTTAGATCTACCCTAAGACTTAGATATCCCACTTGAGGACTTAGATCTATTTCTTGCCTGGGAGCATCCTCTTGCAAATAATGCATCTATACCCTATCTTTCCATCTTCTTCTGTCTCATATCCTTCGACAACAAGGATGAGACCACACCATTGAAACTCAAGGTATTTGTATTGCTACCAATGGACACAACTAGACTATCCCACGAGTCTGGTAAAGAGCATAGTAAATTGATCCACTTATTTTCATCTAATATTTTAATCTCAATAGATAACATCTGACTTACCACAATATTGAAGGCATTCATATGCTCTTTCACCGAGTCTCCATCTCTCATCCTCAGGTTATACAGGTTTTTCCATAGGAAAAATTTATTTACCAGGGACTTAGAATGATACAAGTTACCCAACTTATCCCATAACCCCTTGGTTGTAGCTTCCCCTGACACATTCAATAATACTGAATCCAAGAGACAAAATCAGATTGTTCTCTTTACCTTTTGATCCAACTTTTGCCAGTCATTTGTTGATGTTCCTATAGGTTCAATACCTAGATCCACCATGACCCACTAATATTTTTCTACGAACAGATCTTCTATATTGATCTTCCACAACTCAAAACTTTTCCCATTAAATTTATCGATATCTATTTTTGAACTACTCGCCATTTCTTTTCATTTGAAGAATCAATATCGTAGATCTCCCACTATAACAAGGCTTGTCATAGTCCTGATCCAAACCCCTAACCACAAAGGCATCCCCCTGAAGCCAATAATTTCTCTAATACCAAATGTAGATTTTAACCTTGCACAATAATTTACTGCAAACATATTTTCAATAAGAGAATAGAAAATATGCAATGGAAACTATGCACATTACACAAACATTTTTCCCTTAGAAACCGAAATCAGGAAATCCAACATATTCTATATTCATTCTCTTCATACATTGTTTGCAATACAACATACATATAGGAGCCAACGACATCCAATTCCCTTATCCAATGACCTAGATTAGTAAACAACCTTAATTCCTTAACCAAAAATAGAAAACCATCAGTGAAAAACCATGTGTTGAAAAACTGTCCATAAATGGCCATGAAAATCGAGGACTACTGAAAAATTGACATGAAAACCGAGGAAAAAAATTCATGGACGTTGCCTACAACCCCCCATGTGGGGGGTATCCTCCCCCCTCTTACCCCCCTACACACTCGACACAATGTAGACACAAGTTCTAGTTGTGAAAATAATATAACACATATTCAACACTTGGTTGTTGGTAAACATCCCACAAAATCCATGGAAATGATTTCCCAAGCTCAAGTGGGTATAATTAAGGGATGGTTATATAGACCTTGCTTCTTGTTACTAGGATTTTCGGTAAAACAAAGTGTACATCCTCTAATAAAACATGCTACTTCTTCTTACATTCTAGGCCAATACACATACCTTTATAAGTTGGAAACTTGGTTCCCAACACAAAAATGTCTTGCGACCTTGGAGATGTGAGCTTCTCTAGTCAACTACAATAATTCACCTTTAGGTACATAGATCTTGTCCAACTTGTAGAATAACACATTCTAGAAATGATAGTCAACCTTTCTATCACCTTCTTCTATATGAATTTGGCCATGTAGCTATTGAAAAACCCCCTTAAAGTCCCGATCTTATGTGTATGTCTCTCTGTATGAATTATGAGTAAAAGGATCCATGTGCATGATATTTCAAAAAAATTTGAAATCTTGGATGTGGGTTTCCTTGAAGCATGTTTTCCAACCTATTTATGTTTCCATTCTTATACTCAATGACTAGATTAATTTTTTATAAAAACCCCATCCACTTGTAATGTCTTGTTTGTTGTAGATTACTCTGGGTCTACAAATACTGTAGCGACTAGTGATCTATGTGAATGATGCTCTCATTTCCCATAATATAGTGTTTCCATATTTTGAAAAATTGAACCAATGAATAGAGTTCCTTATCATTGGTAGGGTAGTTGAGAACTACCTCATGAAATGTTGCAGAATGATATCATATATGTGTTGGAATACTGAGAGAGGGGGGTGAATCAGTATGATCACTTTTAACTTTTAACAATAATATATATTCTGCAAATTTATCAGCAATGTTCAATAGTTTATCATTAGAATTCAATATATCATCAACACTATAAATGAACAGTGCATCATAAAAAACCATAGGAACATAGTACACTAGAGTTTACGTGGAAACCCAAATGGGAGAAAACCACAAAATGTTTTTCTTATATATCAATGAATACATTCATTGGAAGAAAAAACTTCCTATTTGTCTAGCTACAACTGAAAGGAGGCTCCAAACCCCTATTTACAGGCTCCAACATGAAGGAAACTACAACTCCCTGATTTCTCCGACTACAACTAGAAGGAGGCTCCAACCCCCTGTTTATAGGCTCCAACCTAAAGGAATCTCCAACTCCCTGAGTTCTCTGGCACCAACCAGATGGAGGCCACAAATATCTTTCCTTTCCCCATCCCGTTGCCCTGAAATATAAGAGTAGACTCATTGTCACTACCACTAATCAACATGTAACCTCCACTATCACTGATACATCATTATGTCATTGTCACTATCACTCCTACTATCACTATCATTGTCACTATCACTATCACTTCCACTTTCACTGTCATTGTCAATGATCGATCGGCCATAACTAGATCCACTCACATGGATAAAAAAACATCACCATACCATGTACATAAACCTGTACCATACCATGCATCAACCTRTACCATACCATATACAAAGTATCAAATATGTGCCAATGTCTCAACAATGTGCCTCAAGTATGCACCATAACCATCAAGATGATATACCAATTATATATGCCAATATCACAAAGATGTGCCTCTAACAAAGAAACATAACATCCATGAAATAATTACCAAGGATATTTCTCAATCATATATAAATAACATCAAAACCTAGACCTCTACCATATGCAACCTTATACCAAAAAGGGCTTCCAAGACATGCCTTAAGCATGTGCCATACCATCCATGATTCAAGCCTAAAAAAAACACATAAATGACATACCTTTACTCATAAAACCTGAGGCATACTATCTCATACCTTGTAACAAAATTGTTGTGCCATCATATTTTTGTCCCTTGACCAAGTTTTGGGACATCCTTGGTCAAGTTTGACCTATTTTGGGACTTTGACAGCCTGTCGAAGGAGGAGCGCAAGATGAAGCAGAGATCGTGGGATATCGACCCCTTATTGGGTCCTTTTTGGGATTTGGGATTATGTAGCGGGTATGGGGATGTCGGCCCATGGGTTTACCCATGTTTAGGCCTATTTTGTAAAGTATAAATAGATGCCTAAGCAATGTAAGGAAGAGGGTGTGAATATCTGTGTGATATTGGGCTAAGTGCTAAGTATGGATTGTAGATGCTTTGTGCATACTGTGTGAGATTTACAGAGCTACGTGCAAGTAATTGTAAGAAGGCTTGGTGCTATACCCTATCCTGAAGAAGGAGGATTTGGTGGAGTGTGCGTAGATCTCTTGTCTTCTGTGGAGTAGGATTTTGATGCTATGTGCATGTAAAAAAATTGAATGAAGATAATAAAGAAGAAGAGTTGGTGGACGTAGCCCCAGGGTGGGGGTGAACCACGTACATGCTATGCTGCTATGATTTGTGTGATGTGTTGATGTATTTATGTCTTTACTTGCTAAGTGAATTGATATAGATATATAGTTTTGTTTATGATTTGTGCTAATGATGTATATGGATGGTAGATCTGACCTATGTGAATGTGCTTAGTGCTTGAATCTGCTAGATCTAATCTATCTCTCTATGATAATTTCTTAGATACATTAGATCTGGATAAATGATGCGATGCTCTATAATTAGGTTTTGTATGTGCTATTACTAAGAACTGAATATTGATGAACTATTGGTGCTAAGTGCTCTAATAAGTGTTAGAATCACAGATCTGTGTCCCAGCTAAGGTTGCAAACATCTAAGTCATGCAACCACCCCTTCCTCTACCTCGGGTGAGACTTCATCTACTTTGTAGGTGTTGCCGAAAGGGTTGATAGTTAGGGTTTTGTTGGTGCGTCATTGTAGCATTGAACCCTGGGTCTGCCCCTGTTCCAACAAATGGTTCTGTTGTTGGGTCCTGAAACTGTGGTTGCTGGGAACTGAGGAAGGAGAAGCTTTGTGAAAATATCCAACCTGAAACTATGAAAGCTCTATGCGTATATCTGTTTCCCTAGTGCACAACATTCCACTTGACCTATGAAGCTCTGTGCCAAGAAAAGAAGTCTGATCTGAAGAAAAGAGGTAATATCTGGAAGTTATGTGCTATGATAAAGGTAAGAATAATGAAAACTTCTAGATCTGAAAGCTTTGTGCTTTGTAGAAGTAAGATAAGTGGAAATTTTTTGTTTCGATAGTATGGATCTAGGTATGTTTGATAGATTCTATGCGAGCTTGAAAACTAGGGCACTAATAGATGAAATAAGGTTTGACATGTGTAGATCTAATAATAATAGTGAAAGATATGTTATACCCATGCATAGAAATAATGTTTGGACTAACAAGTGGATGCAGGATCATAGAAAGAAATGTTTGTAGGTTAGCTACCATGATCCTAGCGTGCAGTACAGGAAAGGATGGGGATCATTTAAAATAAAGAGAGCATTGACCCTCTGTTACAGTTGCAGAAAACTGGGACATCTTGCTAAGGAATGCCCTAGGAGAAGACCTAGTTGTTTTTGTTGCAAAGCTATCGACCATGAAGTATTGGATTGCCCTAGAATGATTACTAAGCTTGAAGGAATGAACATGAGACAAGAAAACCCTAAGGAAGATCTAGAAACTATGACTATGGTAGAACCCCAGAAAGAATCAGAGAAAGTATTGCTACAGATGAAAGAAACCCTGAATGATCATCGACATATTAGTTTATCAGAGGTCTTCAAAGAAAAAGAATGCATTGAAGTAAGAATAGGAGACTTCGACATTGAATGTGTTCTGGATGAAGAAACACAGGTGAATATCATGACAGAAAGAACTTTGGAAGCTATATGAAGGCCTACTATGATTCCTTCATTTGGAGGAATAGGACTATTCAAAGGAAAGTTGATAAACCTATGTGGAAAGATCACCTAGATACCTATGAATGCCAATGGGACTTCGACAGAGGAGGATTTCGAGATTGTTAAATTTATTGAGAACATCACCCCATTTACCATGTTACTAGGAAAACCTTGGATTGAAATAGATCAGGCTATAAGGAAGGAAGAAGAAGAAGTTTTAGAGAAGAAGAAGCAAGAGTTAAAGGATTTCATGAATAGAAGGATCACACACTTGATTGAAGAACAAAAGAATAGATCGAAGCTATCTAACACTAGAGACCCAGATGTCAAAGTTGCAAGAACACTAGAATACCAACAGAAGATTGAAGTACCTATTCCAAATAAAGAGGAAGTATCATCCTCGAATCTTAGGAAAGAATATCAACAACGTGAAGTAACTATGCCAAATGCAGATAAGAATCAAAATGGAAAAAGGAATATCGAGACAAATCTCACTATAAAGAAGTCCACAAAGATAATTAAGAAGAGAGCTAAGATTGAAAAGTTATAGAAGGTTCCAGAGGGAACTTCGTAGAGGAAAAAATTGCAAAATTGGAGCTTCTCCGGGATAACAGAATAGTGTCACATGCCACTTCGCCAGGGTGAAGCAATATAGCCATTGGGAACAATATAACCGTTCGACTAACCCTCCAAATGGGTAGAAAGGAATTTATCAGACCATTGGACCGTGCCATAACAGACAGAACAAAGTTAATGAAGGCTTCTCACCTGTTGCAAGAGATCTGTTACCAAGTTATCTATTTATCCCATTGCACCATGCACCGAGAACACTTTTTCTAACCATGAATTTGAGCCTGAAGACTCGTTGATTTTACACAGTGATCATTGCACTATTTTCCTCTATCCCATTGTAATGTCTAAGTTACTCCTTGAACCCAATATTTCCAACCCCGAGCGTGTATGTCAGATGAGTTCAGCGCTGCAGAGAAAATTGTCGAAGAAGTTCTCATTGATCTCATGACTGAACGAGTAATGTCGATGTCTATAGGTATACAAGCGTCATTGACGAGAGGAATGGAATCCTCTCCATCAACTGCTCGTGGATCTGGATCATCCTGAGCCTCAACAAAAAAGAGAACCAAGCACAAAGACGACCTAGCAAATGCGAAGCTGAATCCAACCATATTGCCCAATCCCAACTCTGGCTGGTGTGGTGAATCGTGATAGTGTGTCAAGATATTTCGATTACACCATGGTCACTGCGTACCTCCTAAAGGGGATATGTGCAGTTCGAGCAGAGCAGGATAAGATCACATCATTGAAGTTCAACAACTTCAACCTCGGAGATTGCAAGATCTACGGTATACTCACCCCATACAAATAACTAACTAGAACAAAGGGGAAGAATTCAAAGATAATTCCCCAGCCATGGACGATGAACCTCATGCAATCCACCCTACTGAATGTCATGAATATCCCACACTTCAGAAGACAATAGGAATTCAATGCATGTTTCAAGTTGCTACTGTCATGTTACCATGGAGGCTACTTATGCCTAGACCACCATATTACATTTGACCCAACACTGATCCACAGGATCACTGGACTGAGTATGCAAGGACCTGACCCATAGGACTTCTACCCAGGAAAGGCCACAGATCGTGCGCTAGCACAGAATATTAAGGATACATATGGTGATGTTGAGAAGGGAACAAGAGGCTACAAGGTAGCTTCCCTTAACAAAATCTCTGACTAGCACACTTGCAGCAATAAATAAAATCTATAGAAGACAAGGTGTTTTGATTCCTTCCTGTCTGAGCATGAACCTTTAACCAAACCTCTGGCTAGCACGCTTGCAGAAGTAAATGGAATCTACAGAGGTTAGGATATTCCGATTCCTTCCTGTCTGAGCAGGAACCTTTAACCAAACCTCTGGCTAGCACGTTGGCAGAAGTAAATGAATTCTACAGAGGGTAGGATATTCTGATTCCTTCCTGTCTGAGCAGGAACCTTTAATCCAGTCTCTACTAGCCTCATAAAATCATCACACAAGATTGTTGATAAAAATAATTACAAATTCCATTCAATAAACTAAGATAGAGTCAGTAGTGTTTCAGCAAAGCGGAATCCATTAAAACCAGTGTTTCAGCAAACGACAGTTAAACAAAGCATGAACAGAAATTGTACTAACACACTTCTAACTAATGGGTGAATCTTGTGAAGAAGGTGGGCCCTCCCTTCTCACAAGATTCCCCTGAATGAAAAGCTAGAGAAGGATACTCAAAGCAGT
>SNQJ01S0029496.1:52442-66961 GCA_010110895.2 Picea sitchensis | reverse complement strand
TGTACCCACCTAACCCCCCTACACGTCGGTCACAGATGCTCAAACACTACTACTTATGCAAAGAATATACCACATACCCAACATTATTCCACTTGTTGTTTTCTTTGCATACATGGGGTTACAGGGTTACATAGTCAACAATCAAGGGCAACAATGCCCATGGATCCTCTAAACCAAGAGAACTTCTCAATACTCACAGATTTTGTTAATGAGTCTGCAACATTCTTCAAAGTGTCCACCTTCATCAATGATACTTTATTTTCTTCAACCATGTCTCTCACAAAGTGATATTGAACATCAATATGCTTTGTCTTTGAATGATAAGACGAGTTCTTCGTCAGAAAAAATGCACTCTAACTATCACACTCTATCATTACATATTTTTGTTCCAACCCGATACCTGAACACAATCTTTGTAACCATACTGCTTCCTTACTTGCATGAGTGGTTTCCATGTATTCAACTTCTATAGTTGAAAGTGCCACTACAACCTGTCCTTTACTCATCCAACTTATTGCTCCTCCAAACAGGTTAAACACGTACCCTCTTGTAAGTCTCCTATGATCCATATCTCCAGCTCAGTCTGCATCCACAAATCCATGTATATCCACCACTTTGTCCAATCCCGGTCTTCCTTCGTAGCATAATCCATAACTAGAAGTGCCACACAAATACCTGAAAACCCTTTTTACTGCTATCCAATGCTCCTTCCCTAGTTTTGACATATACCTGCTCAAAATCCCACTGCATGTGCAATTTTCAGTCTAGTACAAATCATTGCATACATCAAACTTCCAACTACACTCACATATGGAACATGAGACATGTCCTCTTCTTCTTCATGTGTCTTGGGACACTGATCCACAAATAACTTTACACCAACATGAATAGGAACCTTGACCGGTTTACATTTGTTGGCCCTTGAACAACTTTTGAGGATCCTTGGTCATGTTTGGCATACTTTTGGGACTTTGACAGCCTCTCGAAGGCTGAGTGCAAGTCGAAGCGGAGAACGCGGGATCTCGACCACTTTTTAGGTCTTTTTGGGTTTTGGGCTTATGTAACAGGTATGGAGATGTTGGCCCATGGGTTTACCCATGCTTAGGCCTTTTTTGTAAAGTATAAATAGAAGTCTAGGTGATGTCAGAATTGCTAAGTGCAAGTGACTAGTTGGTGGTAAGTTGTGCTAAGTGCAAGTAATGATTGTAATTTCTTTGTGCATGTTGTGTGAGACTTGCAAGGCTAAGTGAAAATGACTATAAAAGTCTGTGTAAGGCTCTGTGCCCAGTTCTACTTGGAGAAGGAGGATCTGGAGGAGTGCGCGCAGATCTCCTGTCCTATGCGGAGTAGGATTTTGTGGCTCTGTGCATGTAGAATATTGAGAGAAGCTAATAAAGAAGACAAAGAATTGGTGGACATAGCCCCGGGGTGGGGGTGAACCATGTATATCCTGTGTTGTGAATGCTTTGTGATTTATGGTTGCTCTCTTGTTGATATGATTAAATGCTTAGTGCACTATTATATGATAGATGAATCTACTATGGTAGCTTAGTGTTGAATAATGTGAATGAATGCTAGATCTAATCTATGTTAGTATGCTTAGTACTTGGATCTATTGGAACTATGTGAATATTGTGTTGATTATTTATTAGGGTTTAATTGCATTGTAAACTAAGACTGGATATTGATGAACTATAATTGCTAAGTGCTCTATTAAGGTGTTACAGTCACAGATCTGTGTCCCAGCTAAGGTTGCAGACATCTGAGTCCTGCAACCACCCCTGCCTCTACCTCGGGTGAGACTTCATCTGCTTCGCAAGTGTTGTTGAAAGGGTCGGTAGTTAGGGTTTTGTTGGTGCTCTATTGTAGTATTGACCCTGGGTCTGGCCCTATGCCAAAAAATGGTTTTGTTGCCGAAATGTGAAACCGTGATTGCCGGGAATTGAGGAAGAAGAAGGTTTTTACAAAGACCCGACCTGAAACTATGATTGTTGGGAATTGGGGAAGAAAAAGCTTTGTGCGAAGATCGGACCTGATTGTCGAGAACTGAAAAAGAAAAAAGATCTTTGCATAGATATGTTTCCTTAGTACATCGTACTACTTGACCTGTGAAGCTTTGTGCCAATAAGAAGGGACGGATCTGAAGAAAAGAGGTAAGATCTGAAAGCTTTGTGCTCTGATAAAGGTAAAAGTGAGAATTTTTTATTAAAGAGGTAAGATCTGAAAGCTTTGTGCTATGATAAAGGTAAAAGTGAGAATTTTTTATTAAAGAGGTAAGATTTGTAAGCTTTGTTCTTTGTTAGAGGTAAGATAAGTGGAAATTTTTGTTTCTAAAGTATGGATCTAAGTATGTTTGATAAACAAATTCCTAGCTTGAAAAGTAGGGCACAACTAGATGAAAGAAGATTTGATATGAGTAGATCTGATAAGAATAGTGAAAGATATGTTATACCTATGCATAGAAAGAATGTTTGGACTAACAAATGGATGCAGGATCCTAGAGAGAAGTTTTTGCAGGTTAGCTACCATGATCCTAGTGCGTAGTACAGGAAAGGTTGGGGATCATTTAAAAGAAAATGAGGATTAACCTTTTGTTACAGTTGCGGAAGATTGGGACATCTGGATAAGGAATTCCCTGGTAGAATACCTAGTTGTATTTGTTGTAAAGCTATGGATCATGAAGTTTTGGATTTCCCTAGAATGATTGCTAATCTTGACAGAATGAATATGAGACAAGAAGACCCTAAGGAAGGTCAAGACACTGAGACCATGGAAGAACCCCAGAAAGAATCAAAGGATGTATTGCTACAAATGAAAGAAACCCTAAATGATCACTGAAATATCATCTTATCAGAGATATTCAAAGAAAAAGAATGCATAGAAGCAATAATAGGAGACTTTGACATTGACTGTGTTCTGGATGAAGAAACAGAAGTGAATATCATGACAAAAAGAACTTGGGAAACTTTAGGAAAGCCTGCTATGATTCCTTCATTGAGAGGAATAGGATTATTTAGAGGAAATCAGATAACCCTTTGTGGATCACCCAAACATCTATGAGTGCTCATGGAACTTCTATAGAGGAAGATTTTGAGGTTGTTAAATTTATTGAGAACAACGCCCAGTTTTCTATGTTGCTAGGAAAAAATTGGATCGAGAAGAATCAGACCCGAAGAAAGGAAGATGAAGACCTCAAACAGAAAAAACAAGACCTAAGAGATTTCATGACTAAGAGGATAGCACAATTGATTGAAGAATAGGAGAATAGATTGAAGGTAGTTAGAACCAAGAACTTGGATGTCGAAGTTAAAAGAACATAAGAAGATTCACAGAAGACTAAAGCACCTACCCCAGATAGAGAAGACGTATTACTCTCCGACCCTAGTAAAAACCATCAACAATGCGAAGTTACTATGCCAAGAGAAGTTAAGAATTAGAATGGAAAAAGGAATACCAGAAAGAAGGCTAGAAAGCTCAGCAAGAATAAATCCAAGCTAGAAAAATTACAAATAGCACCAGAAAGAACTTCGCAAAAGAAGGATTTTAGAATTTGAAATTCGTCGGGATATTAGTACAACATAGCATAGCACTTCGCCATGGTGAAGGGATATAGCCATTGGAAAAAATATAACCATTAGAACGACACCCCGAATGGTTAGAACGACATTTATGGTCAGAAAGCTCACCATCATACTATTGGGACCGTGTCGTAACAGACATAACTGCATTAATGAAGGCTTCTCGCCCGTTAGAGAGATCCATTACCTAGTTGTCTACTTATTCCGTCGAGCCTTGCACCAAGAATTTTTTCTCCAACCGTGATTATATGAGCCCACAGATTAGTTGATTTCGCACAGTGATCATCAAGCTATCACCATCTATCCCGTTGCATTGAGTAGTTTCTCTTCAAACCCAAGATATTCAACCACGAGCATGTATGTTTGAAGAACTTAGCACAGTAGAAGAGTCTATGAAGGAGGTACTCATCTACCTCATGACTGAAAGAGTAATTTCTGAAAGACTAATGTCTACAGGTGTACAAGCATCATCGATGAGAGGAGTGCAAGCCTCTCCGTCGACTGCTTGCGGATACAGACCATCCTGATCGATAGCGGAGAAGAGAACCAAGCAAAGATATGACCTAGCGAATGCGAAGTTAATCCCAACCATATTACCTGACTACATCCTGTTCTGGTTGGTGCAGTGAGTCGTGATAGTGTATCGAGGGACTTTGATTAAACCATGGTTACTACATACCTCCTGAAGGGGATACGTGCAGTTAGAGCGTAGCAAGATAAGATCGCGACGTTGAAWTTCAACAACTTCAACCTAGGAGACCACAAGAACCATAGTATGCTCACCCCTTATAAATAATTGACTAGGACGAAGGGGAAGAACTCAAAAATAATCCCCCAACCATGGACGATGAACCTCGCACAGTCCACCCTTTTGAATGTAATGAATATCCCACATTTTGGAAGGCACCAGGAGGTTAAACCCTGTGTTAATCTCCTACTCTCATGTTACAATGGTGGATACTTATGGCTAGACCAATGTATCACAGTCGATCTGACGCTAATCCATAGGATCACCGGATTGAGAATGCAAGCACCCGACCCGTAGGACTTCTATCCAGGGAAGGCTACAGATCATGCATTAGCACAAAATATCAAAGATACATACGACGATGTTGAGAAGGGAATGCAAGGCTACAAGGTATCTTCCATACAGAATGATGCAGTGCACCTAGGATTCCTTTTCATTGGAGGAAAGCTAGTAATGCATAACAGACCCACGTAGGTCACAGGGCTTGTCATTGACCTCACTGGGAAATGTGTGGAAGGCCTACAAATGAACTGGGTGAAGTACCTAGTTAACTAGTTAGAATTATACTATCTCGAAGCTCAGGATCAGGGCTACGAGTTCCACTTTAGCTGGCTCCTGATCCTCATTGTGTTTACTGCTTGGGAGATGCCAGAAGATGTGACCTTCCTAGACATTGAGCTGTTCGAGCCACTTGCTGTGAAGTTCACCACACTCTAGTACTCGAGCGATATGGGAAAACAATGGTAGTCGAACGCGGTATTTCATACGTATTATCTCCAACTGAAGAGGGATATCGAAACTTAACCTCGCATGATGCTAAACACCCTGCAGTGGTTCCGAACCCTCATGAAGTTCTGTGCAGATTGACACTTCATCTATATCACTACACGAGAAGATGAGCACAAAGAGGAGTTGCAGTCATACTACAATATCACAGAGGAGGACTTTTAGGAGATAACTAAGGACTGGCCAACAGACCTCCTTCTCTCTGCTGACCCTGCAGAGATATTTGATCCCAAAATTAACATCTCAAAGGCTGCTCACAAAGAACATGACACACTTGGAACCAACAGAAGGGAGAAGACCAAAGAAGTCCAAGACTTGAGTAGCACAACAGAAGAGACTGCTTTAGTATCACCTGGCCAAGGAGGTGATGACGAAGTAGAAGAGACAAACGAAAAAAGAAGACCAACAAAAGCAAGGTGAAGTAACACCGCCTTGGGATCCTGCTGATGAGACCGATCCCTTGAAGAAAATGAAGGATTCTCCCACGAAACCTACTTCCCAGAAGAAATCTAGATCCACCATGACTAAGATGTAGATTGTTCTCACTATCGATGACGTTGACTTCATCATCGTAGCTGTGAATGATGCCTCACAGGAAATCTTGTAGAAACATGAATCCAAGCAGGAGGATATGTATGACACAGTCGAGTTTGAACTCAGAGGGGTACAGCAGGCCCTTCAGTCTAGCCATGTAGTATCCACTGCGCCCCCGCCATCAGAAGAACCAGAGTTGGGAGATGAGCCTACCCAACTCCACAGACTAGCTCATGTGACCAAAGCTCGCCTTCATTGAGCCCAAGTTGAGAAAGACCGGGCCATAATGGCCCTGAAGCAAGCCCAGGAATAAATGGTAGAACAACGTTGGGTTGCATAGAAAGAGAAGGATGACCTTCAAGCCAAGTTTGAAGAAGAAAGGGCACAGGTCAAGAAAGAAAAAGAATAGTTTCTCATAGAACATCTTAGAGTCAAAGAAGAAATTGACAGAGCACTTCGCTCTGTGATGGGATTAGAGCCAAAGGTAGAAGACCAAGTAGAGCATCAAGTAGCGCATCTCACAAAAGTTATCCAGCAACTTCAGCAAATAATAACAAACTTAGAGCTCTGCACAGTGCCCAACACTCCACAGGTTGTGAGGGATCAAAGAGAAGCAACTACCCGAAGCGCAGTTGAAAGAATCAAGGCCATCACCATGGAATGTAAACAACTAAGTGATCACAGTGCCCAGACTTATGAGCAACTCACTGAGAATCCAGAACTGAAGGCACTAAATTCATAGCTCTAGGAGGCGAAGCAGCAAGAAGAAATAATACAGGCACAGTTAAAGCCCCTATTAGTCGTTGAGAGAATGAAGCGATCCCAAGAACAGTGCACTATTCAACAGCAGGTCCACACCATTTAGATTAAAGTCATGGAAGTGACTCAGAGGATCCAACCTATACAGGATGAGGCTTGCCAACTGTTTGCAGAGATCGAAGGCCAAGGAGCAGAACTAGAGCAGGTCGTCACTACATCTAAATAACGCTTAGAGAGACCTGTCAACGAAGAAGTAATCCAATAGTTCGCTTAACATGAGGTTGTGGCACAGCTACCCAAACCAAAGTGACTCGGGATGAGAAACTGGTGAGTGTTGGGGGCCTGTTGGCCCTTGACCAAGTTTTGAGGATACTTGGTAATGTTTGACCTACTTTTGGGACTTCGACAGGCTGACGAAGGAAGAGCGCAAGTCGAAGCGGAGATCGCGGGATATCGGCCCCTTTTTAGGGCTTTTTGGGTTTTGGGCTTATGTAACGGGTATGGGGATGTCAACCCATGGGTTTACCCATTCTTAGGCCCTTTTTTTAAAGTATAAATAGAAGTCTAGGCGATGTGAGACTTGCCAAGTGTAAGTGACTAGTCAGTGGTAAGTTGTGCTAAGTGCAAGTAATGATTGTAATTTCTTTGTGCATGTTGTGTGAGACTTGCAAGGCTAAGTGCAAGTGATTGTAAAAGCATGTGTAAGGCTCTATGCCCAGATCTACTTAGGGAAGGAGGATCTCGCGGAGTGCACGTAGATCTCCTGTCCTATGCGGAGTAGGAGTTTGTGGCTCTGTGCATGTAGAAGATTGAGATAAGATAATAGAGAAGAAAAAGAGTTGGTGGACGTAGCCCTGGGGTGGGGGTGAACCACGTATATCTTGTGTTGTGAATGATTTGTGTTTTGTGTTTTCTCTCTTGTTTATATGATTAAATGCTTAGTGCGATGTTAGATGATAGATGAATCTACTATGGTAGCTTAGTGCTGAATAATGTGAATGAATGCTAGATCCAATCTATGTTAGTATGCTTAGTGCTTGTATCTATTGGCATTGTGTGAATATTGTATTGATTATTTATTAGGGTTTAACTGCGTTGTAAACTGAGACTAGATATTGATTAACTATAATTGCTAAGTGCTTTGTTAAGGTGTTATAGTCACAGATCTGTGTCCCAACTAAGGTTGCAGACATCTGAGTCCTACAAACACCCTTGCCTCTACCTTGGGTTAGACTTGATATTCTTCGCAGGTGTTTCTGAAAGGGCCGGTAGTTATAGTTTTGTTGGTGCGTTGTTGTAGCATTGAACCCCGGGTCTACCCCTGTGCCAACAACATTCCTGCATATTAAACCTATGTAATATTGTATCGACATATTTTCTCTGATTTAACCAGAGTTTCCTCTTTTTCTGATCTCTTTTAATTTCCATGCCCAAAATGAAATGTGAAGCATCGATATCCTTCATGTCAAATTTAGAGGACAACTGAGTTTTTGCATCCTAGATAACCTCCTTGTTGTTTCCTATCAACAAAATGTCATCCACATACAAGACCAAATAAATCAAATGATCACCAATTAATTTAAAATACACACAGTGATCCTATTTTCTTCTTGTGAATCCAAGTCCCATCATATAAGTATCAATTTTTTTATACCACATCCTTGGTGATTGTTTTAAACCATACAAGGACTTTTTCATCTTGCATACTAGCTCCTTATTTCCCTTCACAATATAACATTTTGTTTGCTTCATATAGATTTCTTCTTCCAGATCCCCATGTAGGATTGTTGTCTTCACATCCATTTATTCTATTTGAAAATCAAATGCAGCAGCAACAGATAACATAAATCTAATGGAGGTTAACTTGGCAACAGGAGAGAAAATCTCACCAAAATCAATTCCCTCAACTTGGGAATAACCCTTTGCTACTAATTGAGCTTTGTATTTCTCAATTTTCCTTCTGCATTCATCTTCTTTTTAAATACCCATTTGCTTCTAATGGGATTTCTTCCAGTTGGAAACTCCACTAGATCCCAAGACTCATTCTTATCCAAAGATGCCATTTCTTTGTCTATGGCCCTTTTCCAGAGATTTCCATCCTCTAAATCCACTGCCTCCTTGACAATTATAGGATCATCATCGATAATAGGCAAAGAAAAAATTGAACGAAAATCAGATGAACTATACCTTTCTGGTAGCCTTCTTTCTCGAACCGATCTCCTCAATACTAGACTATGAGGATCTTCTTCTTTTGATTCATGTTCTTTTGTAGAATCTAATTCATCATCCTTTAAATCAAACTCTATCTTCTTCGGTTCTTCCTTACTTGGTAGGACTTCTTGTTTAACAACATCCTTCATTTATCTAAATACCACATCTCGACTATACACTACCTTCTTAGTTTATGGGTTTCAAAGCTTATAACCTTTGAGACCATCTTTATATCCAATAAAGATACACTTTTCATCCTTATCCAGCTTACTCCTATTTTCCTTTGGAACATGAACATATGCATCACATCCAAATACCTTGAGATGTGTGAGAGAAGGTTCCTTACCAGTCCATACCTCTTGTGGAGTCTTGTCATCCAACGCTGATGAGGGTGATCTATTGATCATGTAACATGTAGTACCCACTTCCTCTGCCTAGAATTATTGCCCTAACCTGACACCACTGAGCATGCACCTTTCTTTTTCTATCAATGTCTTGTTCATCCTTTCCGCAACTCCATTTTGGTGAGGTTTATATGCAGTAGTCTTTTGCCTTGCTATACTACACTTCTCACAAAATTCTTCAAATTCATTTCCATAGAACTCTCCACCATTATCTGTCCTCAACACCTTAATTCTTTTCTCTGTTTGATTCTCAACAAGAGCCTTAAACTCTTTAAACCTGTCAAAGACTTTGGATTTATTCCTGAGGAAATATATCCAAGTCTTCCTCGAGAATTCATCTATAAATGAGACATAGTACACAGATTTTCCCAATGATGGGACCGACACAGGTCCAAAAACATCACTATGAACTAGCTATAAAATTCCTTCTGCCCTCATTGCACCAGAGGGGAATCTTACCCGATTGTGCTTCCCATATAGACAATGTTCACAGAAATCAAAATCCAGAGAGCAGTTAGACATACCTTCAACAATACCTTTACCGTGTAGTAGTCGAAGACCCTTCTCTGTAGTATGCCCCAGTCTTTGATGCCACAACATAAATTTTTCTCGAGAGACTGTAGGATTTCCTTCTTCTTCAACTCCAATATCAGAAACAATGGAACTATTACACCCATCACTAATAGTGCTTCCTTGCAGCTTATACAGAGTTACAAACCTAACTCCCTTTAGCAACACCATTGCTCCTCGAACCATCCTGCTGGTTTCCTTTTCAAATATTGTTTTTACCCCTGCATCGTCCATTTTTCTTACAGAAATCAAATTTCTAGCCAAACTTGGGATGTGCAGAACACCAGGAAGTGTTCTAATCCTTCCATCTATGAGCCTCAACTTGACTCTTCCTCTTCCTATGATTCTAGTTTTCGAATCATTACCTAAGAAAACATTACCTCCATCAAACCTTTCATATTCACAGAACTACTCCCTGTGGGGAGTCATATGAAAGGATGCACCAGAGTCAACCAACCATGCCTCATGATCTGCATGTGTGCTTGAAGAGGCCAAGTACACATCCCCTCCTTCTTCCTTCGAGGTATTTTCTTCTGTAGAATGAGATTCTTTAGATCCCTTCTTTTTCTTAACCTTGGATCTCAACTGCTTCTTGTAGTGCCCTTCTTTTCCACATCTCCAACATACCCTTACAAACTTTTTGGGAGATTTAGATATACCCTTAGACTTAGATCTCCCACTTGATAAATTATATCTATTTCTTTCCTGAGAACGTCCTCTTGCAAATACTGCATGTGTGTCTTCCATGTTCTTCTGTCTCATCTCCTCCGACAACAAGGATGAGACCACTTCCTCAAACTTCAATGAAGTTGTATTACTACCTATGGACACAACCAGAATATCCCACGAGTCTGGTAAAGAACACAGTAAACTGATACATTTATCTTCATCTGAAATTTTAATCTCAACAGATACTAACTGACTTACCACAGTATTGAAGTCGTTCAAATTCTCTTCTACCGAGTCTCCATCTCTCATTCTCAGGTTATACAGCTTCTTTATTAGGAATAATTTATTCATTGGGGACTTAGACTGATACAAATTCCCCAACTTTTCCCATAAATCCTTGGTTGTATCTTCCTCTGACACATTCAGTAATACTGAAATGGAGAGACACCGTTGTATTGTTCTCTTTGCCTTCAGAGCCAAATTTTTCTAGTCATCTGTTGAAGTTCCTATAGGTGCAGTACCTGGATCTACCGTGATCCACTAATCTCTGTCCACCAACAGATCTTCCATCTTGAGCTTCCACAACTCAAAACATTTTCAATTAAACTTCTCGATCTCCATCTTTGAATTGCTTGCCATTTCTTTTCACTTGAAAAATCAATACCACATATCTCCCACTGTAACAAGGCTTATCACAGTCCCGAGCCAAACCCTTAACCACAAAGGCGTCCCCATGAAGCCAACCTGGCTCTGATACCAAATATAAATTCTAACCTTGTACAATATCTACTACAAACAAATATTCAAAAAAAGAATAGAAAATATACAATGGAAAATACAAACATTACACAGAGATTTTTCCCCTGGAAACCCAAACTGGGAAAACCAACATATTCTATATTCATTCATTCGTGATACATTTTTTACAATACAATATACATATAGGAGCCAGCGACATCCAAAACCCTAACCCAATGACCTGGTACAGTGGATTATGGCCCGAACTATCTAAGAGGGGATGGAGTTCGATTGGTGGACTATACTGATTCAGATCGGGGAGGATGTGTGAGTGACCAAAAAAGTACTTCGCGTTGTTCTTTTGGATTGGGCTCAATAGTGGTGTCTTGGTTCAGTCGGAAGAAGAAGTCAGTGGCTTTGATTTCTGTAGAGGTTGAGTATATGGCTTCCATTCAGGCCAGTTGTGAGGACATTTGGCTTCGCAAGTTGCTAGTGGGATTATTTGGTGTGCAGTTGAGATCGACTATGATTTACTGTGACAATGAGATTTGCATCAAAATCTATGAGAATCCAGTTTTTCATGATAGGTCTAAGCACATTGAGATTCGATATCATTTCATCCAAGATTATGTTCAGAGAGGAGCAGTTGAGCTACAGTATATATCCACAAATGAGGAGGTTGCGAACATACTCACAAAAGATTTGAGGAAAGGGAAGTTTGCACCTTTCAGAGATAAGATTGGGGTGGTGAGTAACACCTTCCTCGGTAAGAGGGAGTGTTAAAAATAATTAAAAAGTACTTAGGCAAGTGTTTATCATCACCTAGGCACCTAGGGGTGGGAAAATGTCTAATGAGGACCCTAGTCATTTAATTCATGTGATATGAATTAAAACTAACTTTATGACTTAGGGAAAGTGGGTGAGTGAAGTGAGTTAATCTCCACCATTCATCTTATCCAATCTAAAACCTTGGATCGGATGACCCTTCAACTTACCTCATTGAGTCAGTTAGGGTAAGGAGGTGACCCCCCATTACTTTTCTTTTTTCATGTGTTTTAAAGAGAGGAAGAGAACGAGAGAGAAGTCGAGCAAGAGAAGGAGAAAAGGTTGTTGGTAAGCACATGCATACCTAGGAAAGAGTACAACACATAATTCGAGGCAGAAAGTATAGCCAACAGAGGGTCGTACAATACAGATTTTTTGTGAGGCCGTATAGTAGAAAAGGCCACAGAAATTGAGGACATACTGCAGATTTCTGAGGCAGAGTTGGCACATATTTCAAGGCTAACATACAAAAATTTTGACACATAAATTGAGACAACAGGGATTGGCACAAATTTATGAGCAAATTTCGTACAGTTCGTACAACAAGAGGGCACAAAATTCAAGGACCATACAACACTATTTTTTGGGCATAGATTTCAAGATAGTTTGGCACTGTTTTCAAGGAAGATTGTTCGGCACATTCTTGAGATAAGTGTGACTTGCTAATAATTTGATTGTTGTAAATATGATATAAAAATCCCCTCTCTCACTCGTGTTCCCCAAATATCATATAAAAAGCCCCTCTCTCACTGGTTTTCTGCTTGTTGGTTTTTCCACGATAAATGTTAGAACAAAAATCTTTGTGTCTTTAATTTCTAGGTTAGTGTGAGTGTGTTGTTGATAGAATTATTTATTTCTCCATTCAAAATCCTCATGTTTCATTTCTGAGAATTGTTTATATGCTTAGAAATTGTTGTTGTTATAAAATTGGGTTTTTGGGCATTAAATTATGATTAGTCTCACTGAGACTTGAAACTGAGTGGGGTCTGAAAATTTTACAATGAATGGACTTGGGAAAGATATCACTTAAATTGTTGTCAAGGTGGAAATTATTAAAATGTGACAACAATCAATTAAAAAAATGTAAAAGTAAAATTTACTTAAGGCTATGTTATGTTGAATATGTTATGTTGAATAATAGAGATATCCATACATTGCTTACCACTTAAATCAGGTGTGTTATTTGAATTATTTATTTGTCTTATTGCTTTCAAGCTATTAAAATATGAGGAGATGTAGCCTTTCTCATATATTTGTTTTGAAATGATAAAATTGGGTTTTTTTCATTTTCTTTTATTTGAAATGATGATGCTTTGAGTTTTGCAAGGCTATTGTAGGTACAAGTTTTGATAGAGGTTATCATGAATATTTTCGTGTAGTCACTCATTCTCGTACTACCCAAATTGCACCGTGTGGTTTTGCATGTACTATTTGCTTAATCAATATAGAAGTTGTGTGTTGCTTTATGTTGAAAAAGAATAGCATGCTGAAGCATTCCTCGAAGGTTATTGTCGAATCTGGCGGATCAGAAAGCGTGCACAAGGTTTTTACGGTGTGGTTTAAGGGTTCACTAAAACACTTTATCGTCTTCTGCATTTGGCGAATTAAAAAAACGTGATTCTTGAACAATCTATAGCTGAGATTGCAATTTCGACATTCTCCACAAATTTAGACATTCCAATAACTCTAAGATCACACATAAGGATGGATCAGATTTGAGGCTTTGGCAGGATCAGATTGGAGATTCTAGACTACAGGTAAAAAGAATACCAAGAAACACATCACAAAGAAAGGAAGAGGGGGCCTTTTGAATTAGCGCAAGTCCCTTTGGCTTGTTACGCTGATAGGCGTCCCCCTATTGGAATCAGTGGATTAATCAACATTTTAATCAAAAATTTCAATCGTAGGGTTGGCAATTGAATATTCTGGCATATTCTTCGTCGTCCTCTCTAATCAATGGATGAGATTTTGATAAATTAACTTCCTCTTATTTATAAAGACATCCGTTTATGTGATTACTTTTTCACATTTACTAAATAAAATTAAAAAATTACTTGCTCATCACCAGATTGCCACGGTCAGTGATTAACAAATAACAATAGTGATTAAGAATCTGGACAAATGCGTATCGGCTCGTGGATGTAAATTGCTGCCATTTCATTTCTGTTGAATTGGATGCGAATTAAAACGTTTTACAGTGCACCGTCATTTTTTTAAAAATAAACATTAAATATACGTTGGCATGAGCTCTTGAGGGTTTTAAATAATATTAACATTGGCATGCGTTTAAATATAAACATTAAATAACATTGCTTCCTCTAATTTGTCCGATTTTTTTATTTTAACATTGCTTCCTCTGATTTTTTATTTTAACATTGTTTCCTTTTAAACATTAAATTAACATTGCTTCCTCTGATTAATAACATCGCTTCCTCTGATTTGGCCTGCATTTAAATAATATTGCGTTTAATATTGCTTGATAATATTGAGTTTAATATTGCTTAAATAATATTGGGTTTAAATAATATTGGGTTTAATAATATTGCGTTTAATATTGCTTAAATAATATTGCATTTAAATAATATTACGTTTAATATTGCTTAAATAATATTGCGTTTAAATAATATTGGGTTTAATAATATTGTGTTTAATATTGCATTTAAATAAGTTGTTTTAAGCTATTGAGAGTAGAAAAAA
>SNQJ01S0029496.1:15003-28649 GCA_010110895.2 Picea sitchensis | reverse complement strand
GCGCAAGCGCTGAAGAATTCGCAGAGGCGATGGAAGAACTTCACAGCAGGGTGAAGGAGCGATTACTGGAAACAAATCAGGAATATAAGCGCAGAGAAGATCAGCATTGGAGACAACTTCAGTTCGAAGTTGGTGATCTAGTTATGGCACATATGAGGAAGGAAATGTTCCCAAGGGGAACATATAATAAACTAAAAATGAAGAAAATTGGGCCATGCAGAGTCCTAAAGAAATTGGGAGAAAATGCTTATGAAATTTAGTTGTCGGATGAAATCAGAATATCTCCGACATTCAATGTTTCAGACTTATATCCATATAAGGCTGAAGAAGCAGGAGCTGGAAGTGATGAACAACCAGAAATCCAGTGGTAGAAGCATATGCTAATTGCAGAGAAGCCACAGATGGAGCGTATACTGGACAAGAGAGTCAGTAAAAGGACCAGGCGGAAGCAATACTTCGAGTATCTGGTCAAATGGAAGGGCCATCTAGTGGAAGATGTCAGCTGGGAGACTGAAGCAGAGATTCAAAAGCATGAAAAGACCGTGCAGGAGCTCATGGACAGGAGCCCATGAAAGTTTTCAAGCCGAGGAGTATGATGCAGGAGCATCGCCAACTCATCAAGCGAGCCAGCACATCAAGCAGAGATTAGCTGGATAAACAAACCCAAATTTTTGAAGTGCTTTGGGATTGTAGCGCAAGTCTTCAATGAATCATTTATGAAGGAGCGTCTTTTCTATATTGTATCAAACCTCGAGCCATACGCTCTTGTCTGAAGTAGATAGGAGGCATTTAATAGATTTAATGATGGTAGATATGATGTTTAAGTCTAGATTTGATAGTTAGAGTCTGAGAGGGAAAACGGATATAGACACCCTCATTGTATTATTGTAACATTATCAAGCATTCAGGAGAAGAGAAGAGTAAGCAGAGAATATTGTCTGAAGAACACCCATGTACATGCATTTGAATTAATAGAAGGAAGCTTTGATTCAAGCTCATGGTCTGTGTTGTTTTCTCTGTGTATTGATGTTATGCTCAAGAATGTTTGTTATCTAGTTATGCATTTGCTTTGTATATGTTGTGCATGTGATTTCATGTTTCAAACTGAAGTCTGAAAGGGAGAGAGAATGAGTTTCAATTGTTTCTCTATCTGAGCCAGGAGATTCCTGCAAGGGGTGCAGTCGAATTCATCCACAAGGGGTGCGTTGATGAAGGCTCAATAGTTTAACTTTTGTTCTCATTCACCCAGAAGTGGAATTGGGTTGTTGAAGCTGTGCAAGGAGTGCGCAGGCTGAAGAAGAAGTCTCAGTTGTGAATATGAGCAAAGGAGATTGAAGACTGCTGCTGCAGGAAGTGCGCAGAGTCGGATGGATTCAACACTTGGGAGGTGTCGAATGCTAAGAGCAAGGAGTGTGTGTAAGTTCCTCTGAAGAATCAGAGTGGAAAAGCTCAGGAGGTATAGCACCTCTGTGATATCATTAAAAAAGAACACAGAAGGATTGTGTCGAGAAACTGTTGAGCAGCAGTTGCAAGCACAGGAGTTGGAGAGCAAGTCCTGAGAAGGAACACTTAGCCATACTCAAGAAATCTTCGAGGAGGAGGAATCGACGGTCAGGATTCACAGACGAAGATTGCAAAATCTCGTCAGCCGTTAGATCCCGAGGATATGTGCATGGTTTAATCCTTAGCGTGCAGGGAAGGAGCCAGGGCTCATCGGGATTCGGCTCATCGTGGAATCGGAGTTTCCAGAGGCGTAAAACTCTCACAGGAAGGAATCGTGATCCGCAATTTCCCAAGGGGATCAGAGCCGTTGATCTCGTCAGGAACACGTGTCAAGGAGGAGGGAACCATCGGGGTTCAGCCCATCGGAGATTCGGGGTTTCCCGTGACAAGGAACTTGTGCAGGTCGAATTCGCGATTTAGCGATACCCAATAGAGCTTCGAGAAGGGGCTAACGTGGAGGAAAGGACTCGTACGTGCACCGGGGTTCAGCATTTCAGGATTCTCGGTGACGAGAAAACTCCAGTAGGAGGAGTCATGAAATTTCGAAACGCGACGGTCCCACAGCCATAGCATTAAAGTGGAGGATAGGTGTCATCGAACTTCGGGGATCGGGACTTGGAAGAGTCTGTGAATTTGTGCAGCAGGAATCGCGATCTTTCGAAACGCGATTTCCCGATCACCATAGGGGTGGGCCATAGGCGCCAGAGCGCAGGACAGGTGTCGGAAGGTACAGTCTTGCCGGGAGTTAGCGCCAGGTGGCATCGGAGATCAGAGGATYGGAGATCCTGAGGGTGTAAGTTTTACGCTCAGTTTCACGAAGTCCGAAACTCCGATAGGGGAAAGGATCGTGGTCCTGTGGAATAGCAGGTCACATGCGAAGGAGTTRGCCAGATGAGCTWAGGGGTGTAGAGAGTGCCATCGTTGATCGGGAATCGGGGAAYTGTGAGGTGAGCGATTCACTACCTCGCAAGTAYCGATTTCCCGACGGGGTAATTCCTGATAAGGAGTAAGGAAGCCGTGGGCGAGTAGTCATCGGGATTCAGGAATTGGTGAGACCCGATTCCATGGTTTCAGGACTCACAATCACGCGAAGCCCGATTTCCCGATAGGGCAAAGGGAAATCGTCAGGAGAACATCCTATGGGTGCAGAAAAGTCCCGATAAGGGATTTGAAGAGCATTTTAGCTCTTCAGACCTAAGGAAGAGAAGGTCCTGGTGGGAGCAGACGTGCTGGGTGGTCCGTTTGCGGCATTTATTCTCACCTCCTATGTCAAACCTCAGGATCTTAATGGTTCGACCACTCTCATTCTCAACCATAGACTTAAACCTCTTGAAAACTTCAAAGGCTTCATATTTATGCTTTAACAAATACAATCAAGTCTTCCTATTGAAATCATCAATAAAAGTCATAAAATAAACACTACCAATCAAAGAAAGTGTTTGCATAGGTCCACACAAATCCATGTGGACAATTTCCAATAGAGATTTTGCTCTATAGGAAACACCTGAAACAAATTTATTTCTGTGATGTTTCCCAAATATACAGCTCTCACAAGAGCTTGCGGCTCGTTGAATACAGGGAAACCTCTTTACCATCTGCTTCTTTTGTAACAGATCTAAGTCACCAAAATGTAAATGATCATATCTCAAATGCCATAACCAAGATTCATCTAAACTTCCACCTTTATAAGCATTCAAAGAACCACTCAAATCATTTCTCAAAACAAGTGGAAACATTATATTCTTGGTCATCTCTACTCTTGCAATCAACTGTTTGTTGGGTAATTTATCATAGATTGTACATACCTTGTTCTTGAAGAACATTGTGTACTTTTTCTCCAACAGCTGCCCAACACTAATAAGATTGCATTTTAAACCATGCACGAAATAAACATTTACCATTATTCTTAGTGTAAACTGGAACTACACATTTACCATTCACTGTAACCCTACAGTCATTTCTCAGTTTTACTTCAGACTTAATACTAGTATCAATAGAAGAAAATAAATCCTTATTATGAGTCATGTGGTTACTGCAACCACTATCCAAAAACCAAATATCATTAGCACTTTCCTGAGTGACATTACAAGTCAAGAACACAGGATTTTGACCATACTGAGACTCATTTGTGATATGTGCAGACTGCTTTCCAGCATCTGCCTACTTCTTCCAACATTTGTTAGCAAAATGCCCAAACTTTTTACAATAATAAAATTGTACTTTAGATTTATCATACCTCTGATTTTCTTGCTGCCAGGGTTTGTTATTGCTCCCTCTTAAATTAGGAGGATTTTGTTAGGACTTCTCCTCAGACTCTAATTTAGTTTTGTAGTCCCTTCGACCAGAAAATCGACCTCCTCTTCCATGATTATAAAACCTTCCTCTGCCTCTGCCTCTGGTAACATGCAATTGGGATATGAAAGCATGCTCCATTGATCCTTCTTCATATCTAGATATCCTAGATTCATGAGCAGCAAGAGAACTAGTTAATTCATCAATTTGCATTTGACTTAAATCTTTAAATTCTTCTATGGTTATAACTACAGGTTCAAACTTCTTGGGCAAACTTCTCAGCACTTTCTCAATAACTCTCTTATTCTCAACATCATCTCCATATTGCCTGAGCTGGTTCACAACACTCATCACTTGAGTCATGAAAGTATCAACACTTTCTTTATCCTTTATCTTCAGATTTTTGAAGTCCCTTCTTAAGTTCTGCAACTTAACTGTTTTCACCTTGGACACACCTTGATAACAGGTTTCAAGGATGTCCCAAGCCATCTTCGAAGATGCAGCACTATAAATCTTCGTAAAAATGGATTCATTTAATCCTTGCTGGATTAATCCAAGAGTCTTGTTATCCTTTTTCCTATTTCCCTTCAGCAAAACACGGTCAACATTAGAGAGAGCCAATTCCGCTGTTACATCTGTTGGCTCAGCATAACCATCAAACATAGGTCCATAAATCCTGGGAACGTAAAATCGTCCTCATTCGAATATACCAAGAGTCATATGACTTCTCGCTCAGGACAAGAACCTGAATTTGAGAAGAACTACTACACGTAGCCATTTATATAAAATTTGAAAGAAATTAAACAAACCTTCACTTGGGCACCAACAAGAATTATCTGCACTGAAGTGAGCAAATAGCAGGATGAATTACAGGCTCTCATACCAAATGTGAAAAACAGAGGCACATCAGGGTTCGGGTTTCGGCATTTACAAACACCCAACGCAGAAACAAAACAAAACTACAATCATCGAATCGCGAAACGTGAATAGGCTTTGGGGCCCACCATTTCGGGTTTGGGGTTTTTGAAAGTAAAGAACTCCACACACCTTTTAACAAGTAAACTCCGAAATGCGAAAAATATATATACTTGGGTTCAATGTGCTTTTATATTAAGATCACCCACTTAGAGTTCGGAGTCCTGAAGAACAAAAGAACTCCATGCCTTCTACGCGCTCCAACAAATAGCTATACAAGAAACGTTTTCAAAATTCAACGGAGAGAATACCTCCTAATGCACAATAGGAACTTAGATTCAAAATGTGATTTTTCAAAATCACTCAGATTACAATCAGTTTTTCCAATGCCGAAAACACTAACAAAAATTTCCTAAATATAGAACAAAAATTGCCCTTCCATCTTAGAAAGAATTTAATTAAGGGGGTGATGATATCTCGTGGCCTGTAAAGGTTAAGGCGACCACCCGTTGAGGGCAAACCAGTAAAACGGTGCTTGATCTTCGAGTCTTGAAGGGTCAAGACGGCCACCGATGCGCCGTTATTCAGACGGTGAAATGATTACTGTCTAACAGTTCTCACCTTAACAATCTTACCATTTCCCAGCGCAACGTTTGGTAGGAAATCCCGGTCGATTGTGGTCGCTGCAACTGTAAAAATCCATAGAGCAGTATTGATGACCGTCTTAGCCTTAGCTCCCTCGTTTCCCGCAGAGCATACAACCAGAATTCCTCTCTGAGTAGCATGAAATGCTCCTATGGCTATTGGATCTTTCACAAAATCGAACTGATTGGTGGATCGATATCCAATTGAAACGGACAAAATATCCACTCCATCTTTAACTGCGTCTTCAAAGCCAGCTAAAATCTGTACACCTGGACACCCATAATCCGGTGAGCACACCAGATACATGGCAATTCTTGTAGAGCTACTGGCTGGTCGGCCTCTGGCTGTCCCGTTTGCGAGACCAAAATAGTTTGTGGATGCTGTATGCGTGCCATGGCCCTGTTCATCTCTTGCAGTCGTTGTTTTTGTCCTTATCGATTTCTGTTTGATATTTTTGTCCTCTCCGCCTGAGTAATATCTTGCCCCAATTATTTTCCTGTTCACATTATTTGAGTTATAAATCATACGAAACGAGACAAGAAGGGAAGGAGGGAGATCTTATAGTCGGGTGAAAGCTATTTCAAACAGGTCACATGACAGTTCTATCTTATTGTTATTATCATTGCTATTCTTTTTCACTGTGATGGAGAGGAGAATCTAAATATTTAAGAATAATCGATCTCAAGCATTCAACCAGTCACTAACTACAAACACAAAACCACAATTTATTTGAATTGTATATATCACCTGTTGCAATTGGAAACGTTGAAATCTTGTCCCTCCACGCACGTTCCCTTCCACCGTGAAGGAATAGGGCCCATACCCTTATCACTGAAGCTGGCTGCTTCCGGCCAAATGCCTGAGGATGTTCCATACACAATATGTATATTACTGTAATTGCATGATAAGGAATCCCCCGACTCCGGTTCACTGAATCAATTGAACTTTTCTCTATAAGACTAAAGGCTGAATATCACTTTATACCTGTATCTAGAAGTCCTATTATGGTATCATCGCCAGAAGTGTCCTGTTTTCTGGATAAGACCTTGGCATGACCAGTTCCTTTTCTATGTAGTCCCATGAGTGTGTCGTATGAATGTTTAACACTGGATTAGGGAACACTGATAATACTCCTGGTTTCCCTGCTAAATCATTGAAATATATCAGAATAGGAGCCTAGAGGCTTACTGGTTAAGAATAAGTATAGGTAAGGTGAATATCAGACGTACCAATTAATGCAGTCGCTTGTTCTTTAGATAATACTGCTGCGAATCCAGTAAAGGCATAAGTATAGCTATGCACCAGTGATTGCTTTGCGTGGTTGGGACTACAAACGTTCAGAGAGAAGACACGTTAAATCAATTAACAACAGATATCTGTACAGCTAAATCCTCAAATTTGAATATTTCATTTGATACCTTTCCAGAACAGTCGAAAGAACCTCTAGATGACTCGTTACAAGCTCATCTCTATTACGGTGGAGTGAACTCCCCATGTATTCAATGTACAGCTGCATACAGAGTGGAATAATTATAGCGAAATTAGCATCACTCAGATGTCGTTTCAGAGATCTTACACTTCCGGGCGCGACATAATTCAAATTGGAGTGATGTTGCAGACAAAAGAGAAGTAATTTGAGGAAATTAAGAGTCCGTACCTTTCCATCCTCAGCAACGACAGGACCGAACAGGAGGCTGCATTGAAAAACAATTGCAAAATAAAGCTTAAACCCCATCATCAATATTTCCCACTACTATCTACTCTACTCTCAATCAATCTGGATGAGAATTGTTTTCCTCTGGGGTGGGCTGGTAGAGTTTAATAGGAAACAAATCGAGCACAGTGACTGGTGTCTAGTGGATCTCATGATGACCGTTAGCAATTAAGACGACGCAAGCGAATCAGAATTATGATCAGACAACAACTAGAAAGGCCAGTGGAGGACTTATCGCTAGAAAAAAAGGTCTCCACTGCGTCAACCAGTGCGGATATCTATTTGCGAATGTTCGAATTAGAGATCATATCTCTGTACCTTTTATCATATCTCGTGGAAAACTACTGATAAAAGGTCATTTCAATTTAAGTGGTGTCCAACTATTTGGAGGATTTGTTTTTTCCATTGTCCTTATTTTTAGTGGTCGACATGATGTGCTTACTTTTTGATTCGGGTAATCTGAAGTAATGGCAGTCGAGATGCTGGAGAATCGAATCCGAAAATGACATGCAAACATCTTAGCTTGTGATTCATTCCTAGTTTAGCACATCAAAGAAAAACAATTAACATAAAATACTAGGGGTGCATAAGGTGACATTTCTCATTAACCTAAATATTAGATAAAAAGTTATTAAGGTGATATTGGTATTGACATAAAGATTATAGGAAACGTTTTTAGCATAAAGATCATATGATAATAAAAAAATTATTATATGTCATGATATCATTGGAGAATAGATTTGAAGTTTTACTGCAAGTTTTTCTATTCCCAATGTTTTAAATGTTAACATATCCAAAGTTTTGATCATGTACATTCTTTTTGAATTTTTACAATTTCTATTCAAATGTTTAGATATCCAAAGTTTTGAGCATGGACACTGAGTTTTATTATTAATCCCGAAGGCATAGAGGGACTATAGTTATAGATAATTCATTGACTTCATATTAGTTTGTCCTTTGACTATAAATTTTGGATACTCTCTATTGTTCGAACTATTATTATTACTTTTATTATTAAGTACTTAAAGAGACATTTTTATTATTAAGTACATAAATAGGCCTCACACACTACATTCTTTTTTAAATGTGTACATAGAACGAGGCCCTTAAATAGTCCCGACAGCCTTAACTTAAATTTTTACTTAACAGGCTTGACATCCTTAAATGTTTACTTAATAGGCCTGTCACAATACATTTTTCTCCGATTTTTGGATAAAATCTTGTATGCAGTGAATTTGGGCAATATTGATCTCCACTGGCATCACTGGTTCACTCGTTGTTGCTTGCTCATTGGTTCGCTCGATGTTGCTTATTGTTGTTTGCTTCAACTTTGCAAAGTTGAGGTCCTGCAGTTGCAGTTGGACCTCTTGGTGCTTTCTCACTAGTTTGTTGTTTGCTTCTTTCTCTTGATTGCTTCAACTTTACAAGGTTGAAGTCCTACACCCGCAGTTCGACCTGTTCTTGCAATTTGCAGAGTTTAAATCCTGCGCCCTTGTTTGCTTCAACTTTGCAAGGTTGGTGTCCTGCATCCGTAGTTGGACTTGTTGTTGCAGTTTGCAAGGTTGAGATTTTGCACCTGCAATTGGAACTGTGCTTCTGTCGTTCCCCATTCACGAGTAATTTTCAGTACCATGGTTTCATTCCTATTTGTTGTTTGTTGTTTACTATTTGCAGTTTGTAGGTAAGAATTTTCAATACTCGGAAGTGCTAAAAATCAAAATAAATGTAAAAAAAAAAACTAGAAATAATATCTGAGTGGAAATTCTCTTACAGAACATCCTTATATGTGACTACTGGGATCACAGAAACATGAATGTATTGCTATCCCCGAAAAATGTTGAACAAGAAAGCTTGTCGCCTTTGTAGTTCAATGTTGAATACAAAACCCACCTCTGTCACAACCATAGTGACATATAAAAAAAGAAATGGGATTTTCTCCTGTTCTTTTTGTTCCTGAAACCATATGTTTAGTGCATTTTCAGGTTGTCCGCTTCCAATCTCATATGCCCACTTTCATGTCTTGGACATCATAGCATATCTCTTTGGAAAATTGCAATGCAAAGGGATTTTCCAAAAGAATTCAGAGTTTTCATTGCGGAGCAAGCATCTACGAGGACCTTGCCATCCCTTCTTTGCAAGTTATGACAAGGAAAGATTTTATTCTCTGAGGAAAAACAACATATAGCTCTTGGCTTTATGCTGGAATTTGCGTCTTCCAAAGAATCTTCCATCACCATTTTCAGATCTGGACCTCGTCTTGTGGAAATGATTCTTTGTAACCTGAATGGACAATTCATTGATCTGTCTCAGAATGAGTTTCCGAGTGCCCAATTTTAGAATATATTCTTCATCTTGTAAGATAATTCAAACCTTAAGAAGTTGTGCTATGTGCTCGTTATGTTCATGTGGTAAAAGTCCATAATGCCTAGTTCTTCTGCTTTTGTTTATCCCATAGAACATATATGTGATTTTTCTAAGTGGGAGACATCAACAAGTCGTTTCAGATCTGTTTGGTGTTGATTTCTGAAGAGTGGGGATGAAAATAAATGATGAATAAGAATGTAAAGCTATATACAATGGCTACCAAAACGCTTATAAGATGCACACCTTAAACAAGTTCAAAAATTGTATGTCTTAAATACTCAGTCTTTGTACAAAGGAAATTTATAGTGTTGTTTAATTTGCATTATCTCTTCTATATGGTTTTGCGCTCACTATAGCTTTGTTTGTTTTTCATATGCTATAGCAACCAAAAAACATTGAATTTGAAACGAAGAAGGTTAAAGGATACATAGCGGAATTGGTATGTAGTTCCGAACTTATAGTTTTCTTTTTCCTTTATTCTATTTGCATATTATCTAAAGATAGCTAAGAAACATCTTGAAAATCACAACTTAAAAGATGAAGCAAGTAATAGATGTTGAATGTTATCAAATAGATGCAAACTCCATTGTACATGACAACATCGACCAGGTATTGCATAACAATGAGATTTTTAGATTAGATGCATTCTCGTATACTGTGGGAGATTGTCTCTTCGATGCATTTCAAGTTCTATTGCATTTTCGTTATTCCTTGACCGAGAAAATGGAAACATTGAGGCATTAGATTCGTATCAATATGAATTGGCATCTGATTTTATTTGCCAATTGCATGGAATACATGATGTCAGTACGTATTTTTCAAAGATGCGGTTGTATGCATCTACAACTCTGCATGCACATGAGAGGGGACTTTGGGGAGATACATTTTGTATATGGTGGTTGGCCAAGTGGTTGAATATATCAATTGGAATTTGGTCATTAACAAGAAAAAGAAGATATCTACTATTCAACAAAACTGCATCTAGGGATCCATACTGCATCTTGTTCCATGATGCCAATCCTCTAAGTGGTCATTATGAACCACTACTCTATAAAAAATTATCCATATGCAATCTTGGCGGACCTGATATTTACTTGTCTCTCACCTGCGAAGACCTTCAATTGCATTGGAAAGAAATTATGCATCATATGCACTCCCATGGATTGCACATAGCAACAACTATTGCATCTACTTGTCAAGATAGTCTATTCAATGTAATTTTCTATTTGATAGAAACAAATTTTGATTTTCACTCACTGCGCCTTTACACTATGCAATCCTTTTGCAATGCAATTATAGGTGGCAGTAAACAAGCGTTTAACTACTTGCATCAGCACCTTTTACCATATCTCATAGAAAGTATGTCGATAGTTGGAAGTTGGAAACAATACCTTGTAAACATGGCAATGACATATGAGAAAGGAAATGTAGAGGGTCACACATTCTATTTACAATGAATATCTATCATATTCAGAGTAAATATCCAGGTCTGGTCAACCCTATCAGATGGTACTATTCATTCATAATGTATTGATTCAAACTACGATCAAACAATTGACATCATATCATCGAAAACAGATATGCCATATATCCATTATCAACCTTTGATAAGAAATAATTCCAGTTCAAGATCCATTGTACATGCCACCAAACCTGCATCGAATCTACATAAGCATCGCATACTATATAATCAGGATGAAACTCATCACAATTTTCATCAGATCATATAGAGATTAAACAAAAAACGTAGACTAACTTGTCACAACTTGAAAAATGTCACACATGAAAGAAATAAATACATTGGTACACTTCCTTCTATATCTTTGAGTTGTAAAATTGGTCATCATGAGGTGAAAGGGAGCTCGACCAAGAACCACAAACTCACATATCACAACCTAAAAAAAATTGTGCATGCACAACACGATCGCATTTTCGCACTTTCTGCTGAACACAAACATCACATGTACAATGAAAAAGAACATCACCTTTTTCACTATCAAGATGGTGAGGAGGAAATGCTGATAAAAAAATGTCGATTCCACCTTAAACATGGCTTGTCAACAAGTGAAACTAGTTTCAAGTGGAAACCATAAGTTAACCTACCACATGTTGAAAAAATAGATATGTGAGAGAAACAAGTGAAACTACATATCCCATAATGGTCATGATATTGAACGAGAGGGACAAATCACATATCGTAGCCTAGAGCTAACACCATGCACTGCTAGCATTGAAAACCAACAAACACTTACTACGCATCCTTGTCTAGGAAAGAGAGATGCAAAACATATCTATATGAAACAAATTAAAGAAACTCCTTCCATTGCATGTGTGATTTGCAAGGAATTGAATTTCATAAAAAACATTAAGTCGTTCACCCCTGACTTGCAAAAAGAATACCTCGTCTTGACACTAAATGATAGAACATTTTCCAGTAGAAATATTTGTCTTCCATGCAAACGATCACTTGAAAATGGAAAATTGTCACACTTTGCAACACCTGACCAAATAAGATGTAACACACCACTACCAGATGTAAGTACACTTATGAAAATTGAAGAGAGACTTATGTATCTGCGAATTTCATTTGCACAAATCATACCCTGGTGCTATAAACGACCTCAAATGGGCTTAACAGGATCAATTATTAATGTCTCTGTCCAACTAGATGTTGTGCAAAAAGCCTTCTCACAATTCATTGGCAAGACAATGACAATTGTTGTAGATCTCAAAATATGTTTTCAATACAAGAATGCATACCAGAAAGTTAAAGTGTGTGTGAACATTTTCATGAAAGCATTAAAAGAATTATGTTACAGGACCCTGTACAAAGCACACGACATTTGCATAAATGATAACTGGAACAATGTTCTTGAACAAGGAAATGACAACTCTGCAAAAAAAATTGACCATACTATTGAATTTGATACAAGAAATGAATCAAAGAATCAAAGGCTTGTTGAAACATTGATACATGGATTCACTGACTCACAATGCATTCATGACTTGCAATACAAGATTGTCGAAATTTCACATGTTGAAGGGCAACGTCCACTTGGAATATTCGAGTAATTTTTTTTTGAGAAAATGAACTTCCCAACACTGTTCTATGGAGATCCACATCCCATTGATATCACGAAATGATTCATCTACCAAAAAATAGTTTGATGGGAACTGCAACATTCAAGCGGTGACTTCTCCTGTCACATAACAATTTTTTTTTTTTAAAACAATGCGCATAATAATTGAGAAAGTGTTCTCTTGCATGTGGTGGTGAATAAGAAAAGGCCAGCTACAAGGAAGAAAGTTATTGGCCAGAGATGTCAAGTACAAAGCAAACCTAGAAAAAATCCTAAAATCTGATATTGGATACATAGATTTCAGAAACATTCATATCTCTCCTGACTACTTGCAACAAAACAAGAAAACTGTATTTGCAATGATCCGACAATTGGGACCCCCAAATTTTTTCATCACATTTACAAGTGCAGAGCATCACTGGGATCCATTGGTGACTACGGTGTCTGCATTGTATAGGAATAGGAAAAGGAAAAAACAAACTGATACATTGGAAAATGATGACATTGAATACCTCAAAAGAAAAGACCCAGTGACATGTACTCGTTACTATAGACATAAAATAAATTATTTGAGGCAATTGATATGTCATGATGAAACGTTCCTTGGAAAAATATCAGACTATTATTTTGTGACTGAGTTCCATAATAGAGGGAGTAAGCATGACCACACACTGTTATGGATAGAGGGTGCATCGTCTATGGAAATGACAACAACTCACAAATCGAGTAGTTTATGGACAAATACATTACATGAAACACATATCATTTGGATCTAGAACTTGCAATGAGAACAACAAGAATCATAGAACCAATTAGTTTAGAGTACAATGTTCTCATTGAGAAATATAAATCTTTGTTTACATTTCTAGAACGATGAGACTTCAATGACTTAATGAGATTTGAAGAATTCTTGGCAGAACTTAATCTAACAGAAGATGAGTATATCAAGGGATACAATCTACACTTAAACAATCAACTATTTTTCTTGAACGAAAACTTTCACATATTTGGAATAACAGTTTCTCCAAGAATATGCCAATTATGTGGAAAGGAAAATACAAATGCACAGTATGTTCTCAATGCATATGTTGCAACATCATATTGTACTTTGTATATGACAAAGGTTGACAAAT
>SNQJ01S0029495.1:56273-70509 GCA_010110895.2 Picea sitchensis | reverse complement strand
CTGGGCAAGGTGATCGATGAGATCAGAGAGTTGATGATCAGATCAGTAGAATCTGCCAGCAAAGGGAAGCTGAACAGCAGAGGGACTACAAGGGAAGAAGCAGCAACAACAGAACAAAGGAGCAGATGAATAGCTCTAGAGGAATGTTTGGGATCCAGGGGGATTTCAACAGTGGCGTTGGGGAGCTCATGAGAAGGAGCTCATGAATTTTTCGCAGCAAAGGAGTATGATGCAAGAGCATCGCTCTAGCCAGCCAGCCAACACAGTGTGCATTCAATGAAGAAGGAGAGGCACAGCCCTCTTGTTTCAAATTTTGAATTTAAAATTTGTATTAAATGTTTGTAAGGCTGGTAGAGCCAAATCCATGCCTTTGAGTAGGATGTAGTTAAAGAAGGCCTTTAATGGTTGTAATGTTGGATCTAGCTCCGATTTGGACTAGACAACCCATTCAATGTAAATTTAATGTAAGTGAATAGGGTAGGTAGCTTGGAGGGAAGAGCTCAAAGAGACCCTCATGTAAGAGATCTTGGATCTTATGTTAGTAGTTGGATAGAGAAGAATAGAGATGAGAGGAGAATCAAGACTATGTTGCAGTCTGAGCTCACATTGTAAACAAGCATTCATATTAATACAAAGAGCAGTTTTGCCGACATGTTATTCTGTGTATGAGGAATGTCTTCATGTGTGTGTATTTATATGTTGTAGATGTATGGTTAGGTATGCATTTGCAGGGACAGATAGGTTCTGCTATCTGTGGGTTCTTTGATTTTAGGTTTGGGGTTCTTTGAGGCTTCATGCCAAGCGGGTGTGATAGAACGCTGAGGGTTTTGAGAACGAGTGTATAGATGCACTTTTGAATTCTATGGATTCAGATAAGGACATGCTACGAGGGTGCACCAGCTGAAGTCTTAGACATAAGGAGAATACTCAAGGTTGATGAATACCTTGGAGGTAGGATTGTGCAGAGGAAATAACAGAAGAAGATAGAATCTCTGAGGAGTTCTGTAGAGCTCTGTCGGGAGGGCATTGAGTAGATGCACGGGTTGCATTGAGGAGAAGAACTCTATCTTGAGTTCAGAGAAGATAGAAATCCTGAGGAATTCTGGGAAAGCTCTGCCAGGAGGGCATTGAGCAAGTGCATAGAGCGCGCAGGAGAACTCTGCTTAGAGTTCGTTGAAGGGAACATAATCACTGAGGGATTCTACAGGAGCTCCACCAGGAGGGAGTTGAGTAAGTGCCAGTTTGCATGGGAAGAATTCTTAGAATTCTGAGGGAGAAGGAAGTGTCAAGAGGACCTTCACAGGGTTGTTGAATACACTGCAGACTCAGCAAGGAGTTGCTTGAGCAAGAGACTGCCAAGAGGGAAACATATTATCCATCTGAGGGAGAGAAAAGGGTTAAGTCCCTTTGAGGTCTGAGCAACAAAGAAGCACAGGACAGACATGACCTTCGTGTGTGCAGGGACCCTGTAGGAATCACAGAGGTCGTGAAAACCTTTCAAGATTTCAGAGAAGAGAAGCTCAAGAGGAAGAGTTCTTTTGTGCACAAGAGCGACAGCTGCAAGGAGTGTGGAGGTTGAAGGATCCTTCGAGGATTCAAAGAGAACAAATCTCAGGAGGGAGAGTGCCCTCATGCACAGAGCCCTCCAAATATCGCAAAGTCTAAAAGGAGACCTTTTGGAGGGTTTGAGTTCGAGGAAGCTCAGGAGGGAAAGTGTCTTAAAGAAAACAGACAGGAGTTGTGGGTAGAGGCTTTGTAGCAGGGACAAAGGTTGAGGCCTTTGATAATTTGAATTCTTCCAAGGTTCGGGAAGAAACAGAGCACACAAGGGGAGAGCTACAGCTATCGTCGGATCCAAGAACAGATCGCCAATAGTTTTCGGATCTGGGAGAAGGTGCATGTGAGTTACTCTCACATATGAGCTTAGCACAAGCTCACCAAAGTCCCGAAACAGCGAATACATCAGGATTTTAGAGTTCAGGGATTAGAGCATCAAGGGGTTGTGGAATCATTGCATCACAATCTCCCGATCCGCAAAGTCCTGAAAGAATCGGGAGCGTCTATCTCAAGGGACATGTAGCGGTAGTCCAAGAACCATCGGGGTTTCGGATACTGGAGCTTCGAGGCGACAGAGTCACGAGACAAGGAGGTTTGATTCGCAAGGTCCCGAAGAGACAGGAGCCGTCAGATCACAGCAGATCACAGCCATAGATCATGCTAAGGAAAGGAGATTTCGGGTTTTGAGATTCTAGGACTCGAGGGGTAGATTTATCTAGTCAGCGCAACTCCTGGAATCGTGAAGAGAGAAATGCCGAAAGGCGGGTCCCAGGAAAACAAGCTAGAGGATACGTGGTAGCGGTTCAGGGTTTCAAGGAAATCCCTGAAATAGAGCATTTCGGCACTCTGGTTACCGGGGATGCTAAGGGAAAGAGTTCGGAACTCTTGACCCCCAAAACCTCGAAAGAATCAGGGCTATCGATTTAGATCGGATCACAACCATTGATCCCAAAAGGAGCGGAAGACGAACATTTTGACTTCGATGCTTCGGTATTTCAAATACTGGAAGTACAAGAGGACAAGGAATTGTTGCATCGAGATTCATGAAGTTCCGAAACATGAATTCCCAAAAGCATAGGAGGAGTATTGTCGGGTCACGAGACAGGATAAAATTTCGGCATACCGAAGTTCGGTATTTCAGGAATCCTGGAGGCAGAGAGCAGGGCACTTTGCCTCAGAAGACGCAAAGTCCCGAAAAGTGACTCGTCCTCGGAATAGGCTGCGGTCATAGGGAAGAGTGGTCACATGGAACGAGGATTAGCCAGGGGATAAACATTGATTGAGCCATTTCTGTACTTCGGAGATCATGGAATCGAGGAGTCAGGACCTCGATAGCAAGGTGCACGAAGTTGCGAATTCCAAAGTTTTGAATCCTTCAAGGCCCAATCATGTTTGGGCTGAAGGTCACATATTTTGGTAGCCAAAAGGAGGTGGAAGCTCACGCCTGGTGCATGCTAGTGTTGGTGGGGTTTGTGAAAGGACTTGTGGATCGGGTTCCTGAGGCCTCAAGGAAGGCCGAAAGAACCATTTTGGTTCTATGGATCTAAAGGATAGAATGATACTAAGACTGGTAGGTCATGTAGAACCTGCTGAGATAGGGGGGTCTACACCAATAACTCCACTAGAAAAAATGGACGATCGAGATTTAATCTCTCGTCGAATGGACAGTCTCACACCCATCTGGAGGCTTCAACGAGATCGATGGTTGCGACTTAATCACGCGTTGAGAGGGACGACTCTCAACCAATTTGTAAATCTGATGCTCAGGGGCTCCGGGATATTTCCATTCCCGAGTCTTCCACTTCCCTGGAGTGACAATCCTCTGAAGTGATTTCCCTGTTCATCAACAAATTAAACGGACAATCAAGACTTAATCAAGCGTTGAGACGGACGGTTCTCACACACTCCAAAAATTTCATGCTACAAGGCTTCAAGATATTTCCATTCTCAAGTCTTCTACTTCCCTAGAGTGACAATCCTCCAAAGTACTTACCTCTTCTCCCTCCACTTGATCCAATGGTTGATATAGGTCCTGAAGGAAACCTAGATCGACGAGTTGTGTGCCTTCATGACTTCAGGCTTCAACGCTTTTCACTGACAGAAACTTGGACACCCCTGGAGTCACATACTGTCGGATAGGAAACCACATGTTGAATTCACCTAGGTTGATGTGGACCCATGGCACGCGTGCCATGTGTCACTAAAAAAAAAACAAATCAGGGTCCAAAAGGTACTAAAACCGGGTGACATTTGTCCCCACAAGGCACCACTACCACGTGGAATGAGCCACATCATCAATCAAATCCGGGACTCCGGGACTCCGACCTTCATAAGTTTTCCGAGTCCATTGCATTCTATCTCCTGAATAGTCGAACACTGAAAGAAATCCATGGCTCACACTCCTCCCACAGCCAACGTATGTGATTAAATCCGGGCTTTGGGCTTCGGGTCTTCTCACTCCAGACGACCCCCATACTCCTGAACTCTGTAGTGGCAAGGTTCTGCATCTTTTCTATCCTTCCACCCTTGCTAGATCTGACAGTTCTAAATATTCCTGATGTCCACCACTCCATCTAACGATCGACGAGACTTCGGGACTCTAACGCTCTGAGACTCCAGGTTATAGTAGTTCATCAAAGTTTAAAACTCCCGAAGTGATGAACTTCAGGTGACCATGATCAACGACAGAGATCCATCTGTGCCTTCCATCAGATCGGATGGATGATGAGACTTAGCGACTTTGGCCTTTGGTATTTCAATATTTTCTTGCCTACTAAGATGTCGCAAACCCGCCCCTCAGCAGACGGTCGCTCCACCAGGACCTTCTTCTCTTCACAGGCCCGAAGAGTCAAAGATCTTCCAACTCTCTCGGGAGTTCTTTGCCCACAGGACACTTCTTAGCGATCTTCTATTCGCTTATCGGGCTATCGGGTCTCGCGATATCGCGAGGTTTGCAACACTTTCCTCGTGCAATCAACCACCGAAACCCTGATCCCCGATGGTCAACGGTCAATACTTCGGGATATCGCCACTCGCGATGTCGAGCCCTTGTGTTTCGGAACCCCAAGTACCGAGGTGCCGATGCCACGTGTTATACTCCACATGGCCTCAGGGGGACCCGTCGCAACCTGGGACTTCGCTGTCTCTCTGTGCTGTTTTCGACTTCGCAACCGCCGAAGTGTCGGGTCCCGAAGCCTCGGGATCTCGTGCCACCTGTCCTTCTAGTGATCGACGATTCCGCTTAAATTGGGGAATCGCGGCTTGCGATTTCGATGTGCATGTGACCCTTGCACTCGCCAACCCTGATCTGCCGAAATACGATAGCAGTCTTGTTTCGGCTGCGCTTGGAGGTAATTTCTTTTCCAAGGCTTCAAGTCATCAATTCTCTTCCTCTGAAGAGTTCTCCACTTCAACAGCTTCGCCCGTGTAACCGGTGCAAAGGTTCTAACTCTCCTGAGCTTTGCTTCTCTGGCTCCTTCAGAGAAACCCGTTACGCACTTCCTGCGCTTGACTTCTAACATCTCTCAAAGAGTTGGTGTCTTCCCGATTTTGCGCTTCCCCAGTCACATCAAACCCTGGCCTTTCTTTCCTTAGACTTGCTACTGAGGCTCCAGTTCGACCTGCATTCACCTGCACAGTTCAAACTACCCAACTCACTCTCGGCAACATGAGGACAAAGATTCAACTGCTTAACCTCCTCAACGCACTCTATGCGGAGGAATTCTACTGCACTCTATGCAGGAATCTCCTGGCTTAAGCAGAGAAACAATTGAAACTCATTTGCTCATTCTCTCAGGTTTCGAACCTGATACGCAATCACATACGCAACATATAGAAGATAAGCATAAAAAGAAGCAAGCATGCAAAAGCACAATATCAACAACACACAGAGCTCAAACATATCCATGAGATTGAATCAAAGATTTCCTATTTATCCAATGTCTGTACATGGAGTTCTTCACAAGCTCTCTGCTCTGCTCCTCTTCTCACAAAAAAAAAAATGCTGAATAATCCAGAATCCTACAATGATACAAAGGAGGGTGCCTATATTCCGTTTTTCCCTCTCGAGAGCCAAAACTGTCTAATCTATAGCTAACCGTATCTACCAACATTAAAACAATTTAATGTTCTCTTATCTACATTACAATACAAGTGCGCTCGGCTTTGAATGCCTTCCTTTAAATGACGGCGCAACAAATCCCCAAAGCGATTCAAAAAGGTATATGCTGGCACTGTCCACGCTAGCTCGCGTCATGATGTTGTAGATGCTCCTGCATCATACTCCTCGGCTCGAAAAATTTCATGGGCTCCTGTCCATGAGCTCCTATACACTATGCCCATGCTTCTGGATAACGGTCTCTGTCTCCCAGCTGGCGTCCTCCACTGGGTGGTTCCTCCATTTGACCAGGTATTCAAAATATTGCTTCCTCCTGGTCTTTCTTCCAACTCTCTTGTCCAGTATGCATTCCATCTCAGGCTTTTGTTCAACTGGCAATTCCTTCTGCCACTGTATGACTGGTTCCTCATCATTTCCGGCTCCTGCATCTTCGACCTTATATGGGTATAAATCCGAAATGTTGAAAATCGGAGATATCCCGATGCCCTCTGGCAACTCAAGCTCATATGCATTCTCCCCAAATTTCTTCATGACTTTACACGGCCCAATTTTCTTCATCTTGAGCTTGTTATATGTCCCCTTTGGGAACCTCTCTTTTCTCAAGTGTGCCAGAACCATGTCTCCAACTTCAAACTGAATCCGTCTCTTTCTTTGGTCGGCCCTGCGCTTATATTCTTGGTTCGCCTTCTGCAGTCGCTACCTCACCTCTGCGTGAAGTTCTTGCATTGCTTCAGCGAATTCCTCAGCTCTCGCGCTGCTATTTTCAGCCTGTTCTGGCTTCCTAAGCTTAGACACTCCTCTCAGATGTGTCCCATACAAAATCTAAAATGGGCTCTTACCTGTACTTCGATTCACCGAATCGTTGTATGCGAATTCTGCATGTGGTAAGATTTGATCCCAACTGCTATGATGCTCCGTCACTAGGCTTCTCAACAGATCCCCTAAGCTTCTGTTGACCACTTCTATCTTCCCATCTGTCTGCGGATGGTAAGAAGAACTGAATGCCAAGTCTGTTCCTAACTTCTTCCATAGCGTCCTCCAGAAGTGACCTATGAACTTCGTATCCATGTCCGAGACTATGCTTCTCGGCAATCCATGCAATCGCACAATCTCTTTGAAAAACAAGTTTGCGATGTGGGTCGCATCACTGGTTTTTTTACACGGAATGAAGTGTGCCATCTTCAAAAACCTATCCACCACCAAAAATATGGAATCAACTCCTTGCTGAGTTCTTGGTAAACCCAACACAAAATCCATACTAATGGCTTCCCATGGCCTCTTAGGTATGGGCAATGGCTGATAGAACCCTGTGTTCTGCTTTCGGCCCTTTGCATGTTGACATATCCGACACCTGTCAACAAATCGCTTAACATCTGCGCGCATGCCAGGCCAAAAATAGGATTCACTCAGCTTGGCGAATGTTTTGTCATGCCCGAAATGACCTGCTAAGCCTCCGCTGTGTTTTTCCTTTACCAAATTCTCTCTCATAGAACAATCTGGAATGCACAATTGATTGCCCCGAAACAGCAATCCATCCTGGATCAGGTAGTCAATCCACGGACTCCTATCCCTGAGAACTGGGTTCTCGGCTGCCTCGTATGCCTCGCCAAAATCTGCGTCACCTGCATACATGTCCTTTAAATTTTCAAAACCCAAAGTTTTGACTCTGAACTCCTGTAGCAACAAGCACTTTCTGCTTAAGGCATCAGCTACCTTGTTCGCAGTCCCCGAAATGTTCTTTATCACAAACATGAAACTCTGCATGTACTCTACCCACTTCGCATGCTTCTGATTCAGCTTCTCCTGCTGACTTACAAACTGCAATGCGCGATTATCGCTGTACAAAACGAATTCTTTGGGTATCAAGTAATGCCTCCACTTTTTCAATGCCTGTATGATGGCATAGAACTCCTTATCGTACGTGGAGTACTTCAACTTTGCATCATCCAGCTTCTCGCTGTAGTATGCCACAGGTCTGTCATCCTGACTTAAAACCCCTCCAACAGCATATCCGCTGGCATCACACTTCACTTGGAAGGTTTTCTGAAAATCTGGCAACACTAACACTGGTTGCTCAGTTATCTTCCACTTCAACAGATAGAAGCTCCTCTCAGCCTCGGTTGTCCAATGAAAAACCTTATGCCGCTTTTTCACAGTGTCCATCATCGCGGCGCTGATTCCACTAAAATTGCGAATGAATTTTCTGTAGAAGCTTGCCAAACTGTGAAAGCTCCTTACCTCAAAAACATTTCTCGGCGACGGCCAATCCCTGATCACGTTCACCTTCTCAGGTTCCATCTTTAATTCGTTAGTCGAGATTACAAAACCCAAATAAATGAGTTCTGTCTGCATGAAGGAACACTTCTTCAAATTGATCAGCAGCTTCTCCTGCTGTAATCTTCGCATCACAATGGCCAAATGCCTCAAGTGTTCAGCCTTCGTCTTGCTGAAAATTAGTATGTCGTCCAAGTATACGACCACAAATTTGCCAATGAATTCCCACAGGACTTCATTCATCAGCCTCATAAAAGTGCTCGGCGCGTTTTTCAAACCAAACGGCATGACCAACCATTCGTACAAACCCTCGTTTGTTTTGAATGTTGTTTTCCACTCATCCCCCTCCCGCATCTGGATCTGATGATATCCGCTCTTGAGATCTATCTTCGAAAAATAAGTTGCCCCGCTCAGGCAATCCATCAAGTCGTCCATTCTCGGTAGTGGAAACCTGTACCTGATGGTGATTTTATTGATCGCCCTAGAGTCTTTCCACATCCTCCAGCCTCCATCCTTCTTCGGACTCAGTACTGTCGGAACAGCACATGGACTTAGACTCTCTCTCACTAGTCCCTTGTCCTACAGATCCTGTACCTGCCTCTTGACTTCCTCGTTTTCCTGAGGTGTCAACCTGTACGCTGCCTTATTTTGCAAACTTGCTCCGGGTATGAGGTCAATGTGGTGACTCACACTCCTCATCGGTGGCAACGAACGAGGTAGTTCGTCCACGATGATGTCAGCGAACTCTCCAAGCAGTTCCTGAATCTCCTCTGGCAAGTCGTCCACTCTTGTGCTTGTCAGGACAATTCTCGGTTTCCTGAAAACAAAGAATTGTGGATCTTCATTCTTCTCCAGCTCTGTGAGAAGTTCCTTCCCACTCATGAGAAGTATCGCGCTGCTAACTTCCAGCTTCACCTCCTTATCCTTTACCGGCAGCAGTTTATGAATTTTCCCATCCTTCTTCAAGGTGTAGGTGTTCATCCTCCCATCATGAACAACATTCCTATCATACTGCCATGGTCTTCCCAATAATATGTGACATACGTCCATGGGAATGACATAATATAGAATCTCATCATGGTAATTCCCAATTTTAAACTTAACTAAGCATTGTTTAGTGACACTTACCCGGTGTCCTTTCTGTAACCACGAGACTTTATATGGACTCGGGTGCTTAGTTGTCTTCAGCTCCAACTTCTCCACCATCTCGGTTGAAACGAGATTGTCAGTGCTCCCACTATCAATTATGACTTTGCATTTCCTGTCCTTGGTTGTACAAGCCGTTCTGAACAGTCTGCTCCTCTGCACTGAGTTCTCCACCTCCTTCTCAGGCTTCAAAAGGATTTTATGCATCCCCAACGATCTCCCGCTGTCTGCATCTTTTCTTTCCACATCACGCCTCTGCGCCTCAGCGACGTGAGCTTTTCCTCTGTCCACCTTCCTCTCTGGACAGTCCACGGCTTTATGACCGTCTTTACCACACGTGAAACATGTAATAATTCCTCCTCTACCTCTTCCTCTACCTCAGGTACGAGGGAATGTATTTGCATCAGCGTAGCCTCCTTGCTGATCATCTTGCTGTCTCCTTGGCTCAGCAACTTGTTGTCTCTGCTGTGAGGTTCCGCCTCTTTCAGCTTTTCCCTGAGGTCTTCGCCAATCCTCCTTGGGCTTCTGAAATTCTTTCTGGGCAACCGCTTTGCCTCTTGGCTGGCTTCTGCCTCGCCCTCGCTGTCCCTGCTTGCGGCTCAGCTTTGCTTCGGCTTTCAGAGCCATATGGTACGCATCATCAACTGTTTGGATGGTCAACATGCTCAGCTCATCCTGAATTTCATACCTGAGACCATTCAGGTATCTCGCCACCTTTTCGTCATCACTCTCCCGATGACCCGCTCGAATGTTGAGCCTATAGAATTCTTCGGTGTATTCTTTCACCGTCATCAGCTTCTGCCTCAGGTTCTGCATGCGCCTGAACAGAGTGATCTGGTAGTCTCTCGGAACGAACTTCGCCTTCATCTTGGCGATCATCCGATCCCAGCTCTTGATCTTCTGTTTTCCTTTTGAACGCCTGTCCGCCTGCAGCTCGTCCCACCATAAGGCTGCATGTCCCTTCAACTTCGTGATGGCATGCCTTACTTTCTTATCCTCTTCGATGTCTTCGTAATCGAAGTAGGTATCGAGTGCTCGGACCCAATCCAGCAACTCCTCTGCGTTAAGACTTTCCTCATAGACGGGAATGTCCATCTTTGTCTTCGAGCTCATCCTGGAAATAACTCTGATTAACCTCTCTGTCGAGGAATCTTCTGCTGAGACCTCTTCTTGGTCATGTCCAGCTTCCTCTTCAATCTCGGGATCGCTGAACTCCCCTGCGTCGGCTCCACGCCTCTGGGTGGTCTCCATATCTTCGAGTCTTTCCCTGAGATCTCGTATTTGATGCTCCATCTCTGGATTACCTACTGGCCTACCCCTTCTTCGGTCATCCATGTCCTCACGATCAGGTGACTGCCTTTCTCTCCTGGGCGGCATTGTATCTCTTCTGTCTCTGCTTTAGGAAACAAAGACACTCTGGCTCTGATACCACTCTGTCGCAAACCCGCCCCTCAGCAGACGGTCGCTCCACCATGACCTTCTTCTCTTCACAGGCCCGAAGAGTCAAAGCTCTTCCAACTCTCTCGGGAGTTCTTTGCCCATAGGACACTTCTTGGCGATCTTCTATTCGCTTATCGGGCTATCGGGTCTCGCGATATCGCGAGGTTTGCAACACTGTCCTCGTGCAATCAACCACCGAAACCCCGATCCCCGATGGTCAACGGTCAATACTTCGAGATATCGCCACTCGCGATGTCGAACCCTTGTGTTTTGGAACCCTGAGTATCGAGGTGCCGATGCCACGTGTTATACTCCACACGGCCTCCGAGGGACCCGTCGCAACCCGGGACTTCGCTGTCTCTCTGTGTTGTTTTCGACTTTGCAACCGCCGAAGTGTTGGGTCCCGAAACCTCGAGATCTCGTGCCACTTGTCCTTCTAGTGATCGACGATTCTGCTTAAATCGGGGAATCACGGCTTGCGATTTCGACGTGCATGTGACCCTTGCACTCGCCAACCCTGATCTGCCGAAATACGATAGCGGTCTTGTTTCACCTGCGCTTGGAGGTAAATTCTTTTCCAAGGCTTCAAGTCGTCGATTCTCTTCCTCTAAAGAGTTCTCCACTTCAACAGCTTCGCCCGTGTAACCGGTGCAAAGGTTCTAACTCTCCTGATCTTTGCTTCTCTGGCTCCTTCAGAGAAACCCGTTACGCACTTCCTGCGCTTGACTTCTAACAGCTCTCAAAGAGTTGGTGTCTTCCCGATTTTGCGCTTCCCCGGTCGCATCAAACCCTGGCCTTTCTTTCCTCAGACTTGCTACTAAGGCTCCAGTTCGACCTGCATTCACCTGCACGGTTCAAACAACCCAACTCACTCTGGGCGACATGAGGACAAAGATTCAACTGCTTAACCTCCTCAACGCACTCTATGCGGAGGAATTCTACTACACTCTATGCAGGAATCTCCTGGCTTAAGCAGAGAAACAATTGAAACTCATTCGCTCATTCTCTCAGGTTTCGAACCTGATACGCAATCACATACGCAGCATATAGAAGATAAGCATAAAAAGAAGCAAGCATGCAAAAGCACAATATCAACAACACACAGAGCTCAAACATATCCATGAGATTGAATCAAAGCTTTCCTATTTATCCAATGTATGTACATGGAGTTATTCACAAGCTCTCTGCTCTACTCCTCTTCTCACAAAAAAAAAAAATGTTGAATAATCCAGAATCCTACAATGATACAAAGGAGGGTGCCTATATTCCGTTTTTCCCTCTCGAGAGCCAAAACTGTCTAATCTACAGCTAACCCGATCTACCATCATTAAAACAATTTAATGTTCTCTTATCTACATTACAATACAAGTGCGCTCGGCTTTGAATGCCTTCCTTTAAATGACGGCACAACAAACCCCCAAAGCGATTCAAAAAGGTATATGCTGGCACTATCCACGCTAGCTCGCGTCATGATGTTGTAGATGCTCCTGCATCATAATATCCCCAAAGCGGCGAAGTTCTGAAGTCTTACCCTTCCTGCTTGGCTTCGATCGATAGTTGACGATCGACCAACTAGATCTGATAGTTGGGACTTAATCTTACCCAACCTCTTTTTTCGCCTTCATCAGAAGGCCCTTGTTCAACTTCCCTCTAATCCAATGATCCAGATCTCTCTTGATCCCATGGTGGTTATCGCTCCTAAATTCGAAAGGGACGATCATGGTCCTTTGTTCCCTTACAAGGGATATCTGACATTCTAGGTTCTGCATGGACTCTACAATGCCATTCCTCTTGATATTTTCGACTTCAAGGTCATAAATCGATCTCAACCATGAGACGCTGATCAAAAGACCTGGCCCATACCAGCCCAGTGTTTCAACCAGAAGCTCTAATACCAAACCATAATGTACCCAACAACCCACAGGCTAGCCACGCTACTGCAAAAAACTCGCTTATGAATAGATCTCAAATTCTAGCAACATTTAATCTGAAATCAAGCATGAAAGAACCACATGCATTAAACAAGATCTATGCTACAACATAAAAGAGATAAACAATGTGCCACGCACAACAAATAACCAACAGACAGACACATTATAAATACATATCTCATAGATAATTAAATAGGTCGGGGAAATAAACATTACAAAGAAAACAGAGAGAGAACTTATCTTTGCGAGTAAATGTTCACCAACTGGTTGTAGACCAAGGACGTTCCTCCCAACGATAGACATTGTTGTTCTTTTACTCTCAACAGTAGGTCACCCCTGAGCCAAGGCTATGAATCCACAAGGATGGGTCCTAGGCCAAGTCTAAACACATGGCAGTTGGCTAACTAGCTCTCAGGTTTCCCAACCACATAGCAAATCTGAATTTCTAGCTCTCTTTCCCCCTCAACCTGCACAACCCAAAGAAATGAACACCTTTCTCTGCCATGTTGTCCCTGAGATTGTTCCATTTCTCTCTAGGGCTCTAGTTCAATTGGTTAGGAAATCTCCCTACTAGAAACTCCAAGGATTCTCAGTTGTGGATAGTTCTATCCAAACTTCCATCAAGCTCATGCACATGGCCATCCATTCCCTCCTAGAATGATCAATAAATTATTACATCCATTCAACAATGTCTCTCCTCTTCCTGCCATTCATTTCCATGCTCATCCCAATAACACAGGAAATATCTAGAGAGAGTGAAGATAAAAGAAGAACAAGAGAACAAGGGGAAGAAGAAAAACCAGGGGAAGAAATACCCCTAAACAACCCCTAAGGGATGCTTAAATAATTACATGAATACAAGAGCCACATGGCCTCTCTCCCAAGAAGCTCATGTAACCCATCTTCTCCATAAAATCAATTATCGGTAAATAAAATAATAATAAAAAGACTCATCCCCTCAAGCCTCCTTCTCTCTTGGAATCATAGCCCCCTATCTCTTTTGTCCTCGTCCGTCTTGCAACCAACGGTGTAGTTTATTAATGTATATGAAGTATTACATTTCCTAGGCACTCTGGCCCCTTTTCAACTTTATCGGCTCACCAACCTAAGTCATAATTACATAATACATTCTTAGTTCATAAGGGTTAAAACCGTGATGTTAAAACCCTATTATAGTATGTGTTATGACATTAAAACAATTTAACACAATACTGATAATCTCCTCAGATTCTTATCGTTTCCTTAGAAACTCATCTTTATCCCATGCAATAACCAACAGTCAATTTACTTTTAAGATAATTGGTTTTTGTAGGACTTTATAAATCCGGTCGAGCATTGGTTAATTCTAATACTTATTATGCCATCCCACACTCTTAAGGAGTAATGTTTTCTTTCCCATCCATTAAGTGATCTCCATGGGATTAACATTAACGGCAGTGCAACCCTGTTCTATAACAAAATGGCATCCTAGGGGATTAGTTGGAAGATAGGAGGTCTCATTGCGAGACAACCTATTATGATCATGGATGCTTTACGGTATGACATTACCACTATCTGTTCACCAAGGCAGGCTAATGGCCCTCGATTGCAAAATTGAGAGCAAGGAGGTCTCATCATGAGTCGACATTTTCATCTCTATAGATATTTGTGAATGACATTGTCACTATCTGATCGCCAAGTCAGGACAGTGGCTTCCATTTCATTCCTTATGAAAAGAAATAAAACAAAAATTGAACAAAGGGTTCGTAAGTCACACATATTTAACTAGTGG
>SNQJ01S0029495.1:35892-47180 GCA_010110895.2 Picea sitchensis | reverse complement strand
GTTGGTTTGGTTAATATATCCTGACTATAAAGGCCACCCACTTGCTTGTATCATGGTTCAAATACTGTAAAATAAATCGACCAATACATTATGAAACTCTCGCTGAGAAAATGCATGTACCCATTTGCTTTTCTTCAGGATTTTAAAAAGCAAATCAGATTGGATATGGATTGATCTCTATTTTGAGATAAGAGCGACATATTTTCATTTCTTGAATCCATGTACAAAATTCGATGTTAGATTTGGTGTGAGGTTGTTTCTTTGGATTTAGTTATAATTTTCTTTCTGGGAGTAGGACTGGAGGCACTATCAACCAGTGGGGGGATTTTTGGGATTATGAATGATCGAATTTTGTAAAGGAGAATATGGAACTATGGATTACTTCAGACTTTGTTTTCTCTGAGTAATTTTGATGTGTCTTAATCTATTATATTTCGTGAAATAATACGTCCACTTTCTCCTTAGCATAACCATGTGTTGTTAAATTTCATCTTTTGTCCTTTTTATTGGTACATTGTTGAAGCTATTATTATTATATATGTGTCTACTCTAATTTAGATATATATGCATTCAATAATTCATTTTCCCAGTGAGTCAAATTGTTTATGAAAGAATCATTTAACTCATATGTTGTAATGTATCAGTTTTCCCTCATACAATTTACATGTGTGATGATCAATTTTGTAAATGAAATTATTTTCTATTATGAAATGACATATGCATCTTCATAAACAATCAAATTTAATAGTTTCTCTTTCTGTACTTTTATCAAGACTTCCATTTCATGTTGAAATTCTTTTCTACAGACTTGTTATAGTTTTGAATTACACATGTGTCTGCCATAGATTTCTCTTAAAAGATAGGTTGTTGGATGAGCTTTTATATAGAAGGATACAACTAATAGATCTCTTTTTCGCTTATGGCCAAGAATAGGTTAGTAAATCTTAGTTTTTTTTATTTTGTTTACATGAATGTAAATTTCATTAAAGTTAAAATTCTTTGTTCATTTAAACCAAAAATGTCATAACTTACATTCATATCTTTTACTTGTAGATTAAGTTTGGTTTGAATACTAGTTAGAATATTGATATTTGTAGATTAAATTTAGATATTTTTAAATTTTAATTTCTCTTGGGATTTAGTTTCTTTTCTAATACATTTGTTTCACAAGACTTTATAGCAGATCTTGTATCTCTATACATTTTTTAAACTTTGTAATTAAGTGTAAGGTTATCTAATCTAATAGATCATTGTAAATACCACAAATTTGACAGTTAGTATTTAAGATCTTAGACAACCTTTCCCATCATTTATTAGATAGATCCTTCCACCGTCCAAAGGAGTCGTTAAACCTGCTAGGGGTAGTTACTTTAAATCTCTTGGGTCTTGCTCTAAGGACCTCAGACTAGACTACTCCCTTCCAGTTGATGAGTGGTCGATATCACCCATAAACAGGTATTTGTACATTCCTAGGATCATCTTCATCATACTCTTCCTTGGCTACATTATATCACTCCAGTAGCTCATGGACAATCATCTTGGCTTTGTCAGCACTTCATACTGGTACCACCTCTATCATCTCTTCTTCCGAGAATATATTTGTTTGAATCGCCTATAGCATTGTATCTATGGATGGAGATTCATGCTCAAATGTAAACATGATTTTGAACCTCTGGATCAGTTCTTCCCATCTTCTTGTCTCCCTGCACATTTCCAACTCCAAATACCAGTTCTTCAGGATTGTGTCAAGTGTGTGTATAAATATCTTTGTTCACTATGTTTCTGGTACTGAACCCCATAAAGTCCTGCACTATTCTGCATGACCTACTAGGTCACTCTCCCCTGTATACTTCTGCACAATTTTTTCTTCCTCGGTGCCAAACCTTATTTGCATTAGTTTGTTGTATTGTGACCATTCTTTCGTTCCCTCTCTATGTGCAACTCACCATCTAGTTGGAGTCACTTTTAATACAACATCTAGTGCTAACAACCTATGTTGTTCTAGTACCTGCAACTCAAATGATTTTACAAACATACATATATCAGTTAATCCATCATACTTGGGCGGATCACATAGCTATGTTCCAATCCAGCACAAGGATTGAGTGATTCTCGCACATCATCTAGTTGACACTTCATCCATTCTCTGTTTCCAATGCTCTAGACCTTCTTCAGAATCTGATGCACATGAGCTGATACTTCACCAAATCAGTGCACCATACGCTTTCAGGTTGACATAATCCTTCATTTCGGTAGTCATGTTATATAAATTGTCAATGTCATTCCCTCTTGTTGGTTCTATGTATCACTCTCCTTCTAATGGGTCCAAGGGTTAAGTAACTTTCAAATTTCCAAGTTCAAATATCATCTCCCTCTTCTTCAAGTTGATGATTGTTTGGTTATCAAAATCCCATTTCAGTCCCATCAGTGTTGGATATGGTTAATTTTCATCCACGATCTCAATAACTTCAAAGTATTCTACTTTGCACACCCCATCTAAGTTCATAGGTACTCCTGTCAACCAACCAATCGGGACTATTTTGTGTTGATTTTCTAGCCTTAGATGAACAAGAGACCATACCAACTTGGGTTTTCCCATCAACTCCCATGTCTTCTTAGGTAACACTTTCACGTCAGAACCTAAGTCCAAGATAATATTATCCACATCATACTCTCTAATTTGCACATTGAATCTGAATTCTTCATTGGTTCGCTTCCTACACAGTACCTAATTTACCATCCTTTGCATGACAGGAGTTTCCCTACCTCGTGTATAGTGATCAATCATGTTGTATAATGTACTCATCGTAGACTCGTATTTTATTAACTCTACACAATTTCTCATGAATTATGTTAGTGTCCTTACCTTACCTGTTGACTTCTCTATCATAGCGTGATTGATGTAGGAGCATCACTGTCATAATTTAATGAGGTGCAATGGAATATGACTCGGCATCCAGTGCAGCACATTGTAACTGGTTTGGATCCCAAGGAGTGCACGCCACTTTAATTTTGAGACATTTGTAATTAAAGATCCCATGATATATTCAATCTAGAGCCATTGTATATGCTCTAGGAGTTTGTAATTTCCTTTAATACATGTAGGATTGTATATATTTTGAGCGTCGACTCATATATCAGATTTTAAATGTTCATTTACTATAATAAGCTTAGTGGTAGGATGTTTTTAATTGTGATGTGAAATAACTAGAATAACCTGGAGGGAAGGCTCAAGAAGCCCCTTCATGTATAAATAAATGTAATCTATGCCCAAAAGAAGCTGCTGAAAAAAGGTTATAGTTGTTGTTGGAAGTAGTTGTTGTTGAAGGTTGTTGAAGCCCTTGTAAATTACTGTTGAAGAATTATAAAAAGAAAGAATTTCTCACATGTTTCTGTGACTGTGAATTTGTTTATCCTTGAGTAATTGGATAAATGCTATGTTGTTATCTCTGTGTTCGTGTGTGTGCATCTAAATAGTTGGATGAATGATTTCTAAATGTTATTATAAGTTTTGATTGTTTCTTTTCTTAAAATTTAGTGCAAAGAGTGCATATTGCCAACGCAAGGTGTACGGAGGTCGAACCACTTACAAGATCAGAAGCTCAGGAGAGATAGTGTAAGTTTACACATATAAAGCACAATAAGTGTGCCTACACTCAGAGTAGTGTAAAATATCATAGGGGAGACAAAGTGCAAGGACTGCACAAAGACAACACTTTGTTAAGTGTTGATCAAGCTCAAGAGAGAAGAACAAAATGTGCACCAGAGTTAGATTCATCCAAGTGACAAAGTTCAAGGAGGGATAGCGAGTGTAAGTCCCCAACAGGAGAAATATCTTTAATTTTAGGTTCAAGTGGACGATATTTATTTGGGAGAAGTCAGTATCCCTCGCAGTCGTTGGATAAAGGAGAAGGAGTGTGGTTGTTAATCCCCAAGTCCTTCGGACTTTGTTGCTCCAACAATTTTGAGTTGTTTGTAGTAGTGAGGCATAGAGCCTCAAAAATCCTAAGTCATGGAGTGAATATACACCGTAGATCGGTGAATGAGTACAAACCATTGGATCCCCGAGTGGTTCGAAAATTCAACACTCTGGGTGAAGTTGGTCATTGTTGCGCAAAGTGGAGAAAATCTTGAAGTCTGCAGTAAATATTAACCATTAGTTGACGGGTAAACATGGACAGTAGATTTCCAAGTCATTTTAAATTTGGTTATTCAGAAGGCTTTGGGTGACAATTATTTTGGCGTGGAAAAGTCCCGTAGTCCGGAGTGAACACGGACTGTTGATCCAAGGGAAAACACCAACTGTCAGATCTATGTATTTCGGCCCTTCGCTAGTTCGAAGGTTTTGGGTGTGGAGTGTTGTATTGGTAAATCCTTCGGAGCGCAGAAATTAAAACCTTCAAATTAAGCCCTAGGTTTTAGGCCCGAGGTCACGCACACTAATCCACTGGAGAAAGAACACCCTTGCGAATACAAAAATTTCACGCAGGGAAGAGAAGAGGCATGTGGTAAGTATTCTAAGGATTCTGCAAGGACCCATGAGCCACTTCATCTCATGTGTAGTTCGATCCTAGACCGGGAGGTCGCACAGGCCCATAGGGGGTTTACATCAAGTGGTATCAAAGTAATACAAACTTATGTGTGATAAGATATAGTAGGCACCATGTTGTCGAGGAGACGCGGGGAGAGACCTGTAGTAAATGAAACTATGGAGGAGGAAATGAGACAACTTCGTGCAAGGCTAGATGCCATGCAAACAACACAAGGGAGAGCACCAGAGGCTATTTATGTTAGTGATGATGAAAGTGAAAATCAATAAGAAAAAGAAGCTATAGGTGAAGAAGCAGAAAAGTAGCGATTTATGAGAGTTTTTGTCAAGCTAGTAACTAGAGAAAAGATGGAAGTTTTGATGTACGAAGGTAATTTGAATGTAGAATAATTTCTTGACTGGATAAGTGCTTCAGACCAGGTTGAAGGAACATGCAACTTTATGGTGGGATGAGTTGCAGGCTGATAGAAGGAGAAAATGTAAGTCCAAAATTAAGAGCTGGGATAGAATGGTAGCTAATATTAAGGCTAAATTCATACCCAAGGATTATCAGTTGAATATGTTCAGAAGGTTGAAAAATATGAGATAGAAGGGTTTGTCGCTGAAGGAATATACTGAGGACTTCTATAAACTAAATATAAGAGCAAGAAATAGGGAAAATGATGAAGAGAAAGTTGCTATGTATATAAATCGATTGAGGTATGAAATCCAGGATGAAATTAGTCTAGTAACGATGAGGACTATAGAATATGCTTATCAGATAGACCTGAAAGCAAAAGAAAAATTGGAAAGGAAACAGAATTAGAGGAATAGGTGAAAGAGTCATAACAGAGGAAAAGGAACCACTAGAGAAAAGTTCCAGAAATCAAGGGGAGAAGCTGGAGGATTTAACAATCATATAGATAGAGGAGGATACTCTAGAGGAAGGAATCATTTTCCAAAAGGTAGAGGAAGAGGGAGAGGAGGAGAATTCAAGTGTTATGCTTGCAGGAAAACATGGCACATGTCTTGGGAATGTCCTGAAAATAAGAGTGCAAGAGTTAGAGGAGCTAACATTTCTGAGGCGTAGAAGAGGAATGTGGAGGTGAAGATGAAAGCGGAAGTAGTTGAATAAGGAATATCATTCATGATGAGGAAATATCTTTTGAATCCATAAAAATAGGTATGAGAACCATCCTAAAGAAACAATTTATTCAGAACTTCTTGCAAGACCAAAGATAGACTATGCAAGGTGATTATAGACAGTGGGAGCATTGAAAATTTAGTATCCATGGAGATGGTGGAAAAGATGAATTTGGAGAAGATAGCACATCTGATTCTATACAGGGTGTCATGGTTGCAAAATGGACATTAAGTTATGGTAAGTAGATAGTTTAAAGTTGAGTTTAAAATTGGTAGTTATAAGGATGAATTTTTATGTGATATCATCCCTATGGATTTTTTTCATGTTCTGTTGGAGAGACCGTGGAAATATGACAGGAATGCCATACATGATGGGAGGAAGAATACTTATACACTTGAGAAGAATGGGTGTAAACATATGTTGTTACCAATAGAAGACAAGGGAGTCAAAGAGGAGACTAGTCCTAATATACTTCTCGTGAGTGGGAAGGAGCTATTGAAGGAAGTCAAGAAAGATTGGGAATTTCAGTTTGTTGTTATAGGTAAGTCGAGAGTCATCCTTACAAATACTTTTATGAATGATTTTCATGTGGAAGTTCAGTAGTTATTGGATGAGTTCATTGATAGTGTGGTGGATGAGTTGCCTCATACTTTACCACCCATTAGAAGTATTAGTCACTATATTGACCTTATTTTGGGAGCAAGTTTGTAGAACAAAGAAGCATACAGATTAACCCCTGAGGAGAATGAAGAAGTCAAGGAGCAGGTCCAAGAGTTGTTGGAAAAAGGTCTGATCAGAGAAAGTCTGAGCCTGTGTGCAGTACCAAATGTGTTGAGTCCAAAGAAAGATGGAGGTTGGAGAATGTGCACAGATTCTAGAGCTATCAAAAAGATAACCATCAGGTATAGATTTCCTTTACCCAAAATGGATGATTTAATGGATTTGTTGAGTGGATCTAGTTATTTTCCAAAATAGACTTGAAAAGCGGTTATCATCACATAATAATGAGAGAAGGGGATGAGTGGAAGACAACATTCAAAACAAATGAATGACTCTATGCATGGATTGTTATGCCATTTGGCTTAAAAAATGGTACATTCATGAGGTTAATGAATGAAGTACTCAAATATTTTATTGGGAAGTTTGTGATTGTTTATATAGATCATATTCTAGTTTTCAGCAAGACTGAGGAGGAACATTTAAGACACTTGAGGATGGTGTTGAGGATGTTGCAGCAGGAAAAGTTGTTCGTGAATTTCAAGAAGTGTTCTTTCATGAAGACAAAAATTGTATATCTGGGGTTTGTAATCTCTTAAAATGAATTGAATATGGATCCAAAGAAGGTGAGGGCTATAAGAGAGTGGAATTCTCTAAGAAGTGTGTTTGAAGTAAGAAGTTTTCATGGGTTAGCAAGCGTTTATAAAAAATTCATTAGAAATTTTAGCAGTATTTGTCCACCCATATTGGACACTATAAAGAAGGAACATGGATATTTTGACTGGACAAAAGAAGTCGAGGAAGGATTTAGAGTGTTAAAAGAAAAGATAACAGAACAACCTATCTTAATTTTGCCATACTTTAGGAAGACTTTCCAAGTCAAATGTGTTGCAAGTGGAGTGGACATCGATGCATTTTTAAGTCAAGATGATAAGCTTGTTGCTTATTTTAGTGATAAGTTGAATGATGCTAAGAAGAAGTATTCAACATATGAAAAGGAATTTTACACTATAATTCAATCTTTTAAAAAGTGGAGGCATTACCTTATACCAAAGGAGTTTATTTTGTATACTGACAATCATGCTTTGTAGTTTATAACCAGACAAGAGAAATTGAACCAGAAACATGCCAAAAGGGTAGAATTCATGCATAAATTTACTTTTGTCATTAATCATATTAGTGGGAGTGCTAACAAAGTTGTAGATGCTTTGAGCAGGAGATGTTTAATCTTGCAGGAATTCCAAGTGGAAACTTTGGGATTTGAACACCTCAAGGAGATGTACCAGGAAGACACAGATTTCAAGGAAGCTTATGAAGCTTGTGAAAATCCTTTGTTAAGGGATAAGAACTAGTGGATTGAGTATATMATCCAAGCAGGACTATTATTCAAAGGAAGTTGAWTGTGTATCCCTWAATGCTCAATGAGGAAAAATWTGTTGAAGGAAAAAYATAGTGGAGGATTGGWTGGAMATTTTGGCCATGATAAAAACATATGCACWGTTAATCTCTTCATACTATTGGCTAGGCAYGAGGTCTAATGTGAAGAAKTTTGTAGAMAAATGCATAATTTGCCAATATGCTAAGGGAAAKAAGCATAACATACGATTGTACAAACCATTGCCTATTACAAACARGTCRTGGGAYRCTATAAGTATGGATTTTKKGGGGGGATTGCCAAGAACCCAGAGGGGAAATGATTCAATATTTGTGGTAGTTGAMAGGTTTTAAAATATGGCACATTTTATACCATGTCACAAAAAAAGTGATGCTACTCACATAGAAAATCTATTTTTCAAAGAGATTGTGAGATTGCATGGGTTACCCAGGAGTATAGTCTCAGACAGAGACACCAAATTTGTGGGACACTTTTGGGGGACTTTGTGGAAGAAGTTGGGGAAAAATTGTCTTTTAGGTTAGTGTATCACCCTCAGACATATGGATAGACTGAGGTAGTGAATACAAGTTTAGGGAATCAGCTAAGAAGTTTGGTAACTGAACATAACAATCAGTGGGATCAAATTTTGGCTCAAGCGAAGTTTGCATATAACGAATCACCAAATAGGAGTACTGGTAAGATCCCATTCCAGATAATATATGGGATGCATCCAAGAGTAAATTAAAAATTGAGAGATTTAGGACAAGTTGAATTTCAAAGTGTAGGAGCAGAGGATTTCGGTGGAGAAATATAGAAGTTGTGTGATCAAATCAAAGGATAAATACAAGATAGCAGCCAAAAATACAAGAAAAGAATAGACCAGAGAAGAAAAGAGGTGAATTTTGAGGATGGAGATCAACTCTTGGCACATATGAGGAAGGAAATATTTCCAAGAAGGAAATACAATAAACTAAAGATGAAGAAAAAGGACCTTGTAAAATCCTCAAAAATGTTTTTGCAAACGCTTATGAGATTAAACTACCAGAAGACATTGAAATTTCACCAATATTTAACATAGTAGAGTTATACCCTTACAATATGGATGAAATGGGAGAGACAAATGATCAAGAGAAGATTCAATGGAAGCGACAGATTCCCATAGTAGAGAAACCTCAGATAGAAAATATTTTAGATCAAAGAATTTCTAAGAGAACCATGAGGAAGATTTATTATGAATATATGGTTAAATGGAAGAATCATCCAGCAGAAGATGCCAGTTGGATAACTAAAGAAGACATATAGAATCAAGGAAAATAAGTGGAGGAGCTCATGGACAGTATTTCATGAATATTTTTTCCGAAGGAGTATGATGCAGGAGCATCACCATCATCATTTAATGAGGCATAGTGGAAGATGACTCAACATCCATCCCAATGCACTGTAACTGGTTTGGATCCCAAGGAGGGTGCATCACTTTAATTTTGATAACTTTGTAATTAAACATCCCCAATTCCTTCATACTTCGTTGCTCCAACAATTTTGAGTTGTTTGTAGGAGTGAAGCACGAAGCCTCGAAACTCCGAAGTCACGGAGTGAATCTACACCAAAAATCGGTGAGTGAGTACGAACAATTGGATCCCCGAGTGGTTCGATGTTTCAAGACTCTGGGTGAAGTTGTTCATTATTGTGTGGAGTGGAGAAACTCCCGAAGTCCCTAAGTCTAAAGTAAATCATGACCACTAGTTGATGGGTAAACGCGGATAGTAGATTTTCGAGTCGTTCAAAATTCATTTATTTAGAAGGTTTTGGGTGATAATTATTTTGGCATGGAAAAGTCTCGAAGTCCTAGAGTCCGGAGTGAACATGGACCATTGATCCAAGGGAAAAAACCAACTATCAAATCTGTGAATTTCGACCCTTCGCTAGTTCAGAGGTTTTGGGTGTGGAGTGTTGTATTGCTAAATCCTCTGGAGCGTCGAAGTAAACACCTTTAAATTAAGCCCGAGGTTTTAGGCCCGAGGTCATATGCACTACTCCGCTGGAGAAAGAAGACCCTCGTGAATACAAAAATTTTGTGTAGGGAAGAGAAAAGTCTTGTGGTAACAGCTCTAAGGGTTTTGAGAAGACCTGTGAGCCACTTCGGCTCATGTATAGTTCGATCCTATATCGGGAGGTTGCATAGGCCAATAGGGGGATTTTCATCAATGATATTCTACACGAGGTGCAACTAATGTTGATGCTCCCCAATCCACTCTAATTACTTATTTCCTTTCCCTCTGATGTGTCTCCTTTTCTTCCTGAGATATAACAAATACCAAATATGAAGTCATGTAAAATTTTCTAGTTTTTCTTAGGCTCCCCAGTTGAAGAAAAATCTCGTTTGAGATTATGTGGGCCCATTCAATCATGGTGTATTCATGAACAACATAGTGGAGAATGTACAAAATGTATCTTGGCACAAAGGTTGTGGACTCTATTCCAATTGTTCTGGAGAAAATCCCAGCAAACTCTTCATATGGATATTTCAAAGAACTTACCTTGACCTGAGTGGAATTGATGTCAATTCTCGAGATGGTGAGATACATTTTGAAAAGGTCTACTCCTCCATGTTGTTTGAGAAACTCTTATGCTTCTTCATTCCTGAAAATTGTATTTGGGTCTGTAATTTGTAACCTCCTCTTGAATACCAAAAGAGATAAAGAAATTGGTGTCTTCCCTTGTATTTGAATAATTCTTCGCTCTATGTCAAACTTATAGTCACACCAAAGTACTATTTCTTTGAATTATACTACCTAAGGTACACACCCAACCAATGTAATTCCTGAACTGTATACCTTGTCTACTTCCTTCTCTACAAGAGGAAGAGCCAAATACCACTTATAGGCATGTGACCACTAGAATTGGCGATGTTCACGTCGAAGGGTGTTGAAAGTGTCTCTACAATACAAGTCTTTCCTTTTGTTAGCACTCTGTAAATTTGTTCAGCTGATTAAAAAACAACAGAGGTAACCTACAAGACAAATTTAGAGTTGGGTATTAGCCTGCTCAGCTCAGAGAGGGCTCTCTCATGTCACTTGGTGTTTATTTGTCGATCAATGGCTAGGTTTGTTGTTTTGGGTGGTTTTATAAATTTGTTGGCAAGGAAGGGGAGGGACACTTAGGGTTATGGAGTCTGTTATCACTCCAGGAAACTCTCCTAGGCTGTAAGTCAGAGATGCCTGGTAACTCAATCTTTTTAGGAACTATTTTCTCAATAATGTGTTGGGGTTTTGGATCAAGATGAATATCTGAAACTCTGAGTTATATTCTCAAGACAGTCTTATTTATAATCATGCTACATAAGGCCTTCAAGAGCTATTGTCAGATAGGTTTGAATAACATGTGGATGAGAAAACTAATCAATCAACCAGAACATATATAAAACCATATATATATGATGGGTCAACAAACTAGCCAAGGATGCTTGTGATTCTTGCTTAATAACCAAAAGTAAGATGACAGTTACCAGGGTCATTAAACAGAGA
>SNQJ01S0029495.1:10100-34478 GCA_010110895.2 Picea sitchensis | reverse complement strand
GCTGACTAGAATACTTTACACTTCTGTTACCATTTGACTGATTGAAGGATGAATTCACGGGTTACAAGAAAGAAAGAAAGATGGACTGAAAATGTGTCCTGATTTTGCTGCATTAAGAACCCTTATGTTTCCTTGACCACCACGTACAGGTGAAGCCATAGACTTACCAGATCTCTTTCCTTTGTTCTTAGATTTCTGCAAAGCATTTTATGACATCCCAGGAAGAGGAGGAAAAGCAAATTCTTCAAGAGGGGAGTTAAGTGTTGTCCTACTCATGGAAAAATGTGCTACCATGTTAGAGGAAAGCAATGAAGACAATGGGTCAGGGCTCTACCCAGCATTAGCTATATTTTCGGGAGTGGCAATCGACATGGCTTCATGAATAGCATTATGTATACTAAGCATCATGTCTGAAGGTAAAACAAAATCGAAATTCATTCACTAAGGTGATATGATATTCATCTGGAAACCCTTGTTAAGCCAATCGACCATTGGTTTCCAATCCAGCAATATGGAAGCTCATACGCCACAACCTGAGGCATGCTTCTGGGAACTCAACAATGAGATGCTCAGATCACTTCTAACCCTGGCCTCTAATCTATCAAACGTTCCAAAAACCAAATTCTGTTCAGTCACAAACTCCTGTGTAGTCTTTAGCACCTGTACTTAACACATCTTTATTTGCAAATTAAAGATCGGGCTCATTGAGGTGTTATGGCCGAAAAGATCCATCCTGCAAGCATTTTTTTCATATGATCTTAACCTGGCGCTTGGGCGCTCTGGCTGGGTTATGTGTTTGAAGAACATAGGATTCCTACGTGTTTTTGAAACCTGTAGCTTACTATTGATGCTCGAGCTACCAACATTTTTAGAACATGTGCGCAGCATATCTTCACCTCGGCACATGGAATATGAATCATTGACAGGGTATCTGGCAGAAGGTTTTCAATCAGTGTACAGAACCAAGAGGAAATTCATCGCTTACACTTGATGTGTCGATTTGTTGTTGACTCATGGCCTTGAAGTTTGGTTTAACTCGAGGATTGAGATTAGGATTTGATTCGCAGCTTTGTGTATGACTCTTGGCTTGACTTTTGTGAATGAGCTATGAGTTGGCATGTGGCTTAGGTATATACGCTTTGTTATGACTCAGAGTTTGTCTTAGGCTTTGAATACTTGTGGTTGGTGGTTTGATTGTAGTTGGTATTTAGGATCTATAGCATTTAGTATATGGATTAATATACATTGATATGATGTGTGCTATGTGCATATAAACCTAAAATTAAGGTATTCATTAATATACACACACACCACTCTTAAAGACCCAACACCTAGACTAATGCTTAACCATTTACTATCACTTTTTCATGGCTCATCAAGAAGTCAAAGCCAAAGGATGCTAGGCAAAAGTGATCAACAATAACTTGATGAAGAAACTGCAATATAAGACACTGGCATCAAGACTGAAGAAAACAATAAATCAAAAGAGAGAGACGAAAATGCTCTCAAAAGCCTATTACATTTTGATCACTAACATCTGGCTCCAACTGGGATGGAGATCTCCCTGCGAGGTTTCCAAGAACCTAGTAGTTCCAGTCGCCTTATGTGTTGGGTTATGGAGTCATGTGGCTTTTGCGATCGGTAGCCTGCTCTGCTTATTCAACCAAAATCTGGAAACAAGATTTGCATAGCTTTGAAATTGTAGTTCCATTGGGCATGGAGTCATCTGGCTTCCTTTGGCAGGGAATCATTTAACAGTGCAACTGTTCTTCAGCAAACCTGTAGCCTAAAAACTTGTAGCCTGCCTGTAATCTGCATGTTTATTTAAGAAAACTGAAAACAATCTACGTGCTCGTATGAAAATCTTATTCTTCAACCTACTCCTACGCTAACCAACTGTACTGCCTCTTATCAAGTGAAATCGTGCTTCCAATGAAGCCATGTCAGAAACTAATTTACAGTCACCATGATAGATCTTGACCCGAAAAGTAATGAAGGCCATATCATACAGAAAAGGGGTTTGAGAAAATGATTAATACAATTGCCTTTTGACAGAAATATCTTAACATCTAGGCTGCTGATAAAATCCAAAAAGTCAGCAATAGGATCTTCAAAATCATAAAACAATACCTCTTTGAGCTGCTGATCTAACTGTAAATTGAAATGATGTTGAAAGCTGCCTTTACTGATCTCATTGTTGAAAGTAGGCTGCTCAACCCTTGCCGGAGAAAAATGTAGGATGGACTGCTGCTCTGGACTTTTCAGCTCCTCACCTTCTTCTCCATATTTGTTGCAATTCCCCTATGTCTGCACATCTGAAAGTTGATGGCTGCCCTTAGCATTTGTTGCAGATCCGAAATTCTCACCCATGAACATTTGCAAACTACGGAAATCTAAACTCTTCAAGTTTTCTGAAAGGTATAGATCCATGAAAACTTCTACTGGATCCTTGAAAAGAAAATAAGAAACATGCTACTTCTCGGGAAAAAGTTGCATGTCCATGGTAACCTCTTGCTCAGCCATGACTATTCCTCTACAAGAAGAATGATCATCTTCTTGTCCTTTTGAGATCAACTCATGATCACCAAAAACTACAATTTCATTATCAGAATGATGCTAACAAGAGGATAACAAAACAAGATTTCCATCACCTGGATTAGGCTCAGCTGAGAACATATAATTTATTATGCAATCATCAGTCATCATAGGCTCTTCTTGATTTACAAACTGATCATAAGCTTCACATGCATACCTGTCTCTGGAATACTCAGCGAACACTGAAAAATCTGACCCTGAAACTGCTCCAACCTCATTTCTATCCTGCTCAACCATGGTTGTTCCTTTGCTGGAAAACTGATCACCTTCCTGTTCCCTGTCTCTAGGACATTCTACCAATGTTGACGAATTCAGATCTGAATCTGAAATAAGCTCGTATGTTTTCTATTGTTCTAAATCTGCTTCATACTCATTACCTTCCTGCTCAAAATCTGAACCATACTGACATTGCTTTTGCTCATGTGCAAGCAGATTGTCAATGTCAACCCGCTGTTGGATCCTCCTGGAAGCACGGATATTCTCCTCCACCTCTTGATCATCTTCAAACAAGTTCCCTAATGATGAAGATTTCCTTTCTAGCAAAAGAAGGACAAGTTCATTATGCTGAGCCATAAGATAATATACCATGGCAGCAATCTCAGTAGGCCGAATCTCCAATGGGATGTCATAATAAACATGGTAAAACCTTCTATTGAAAACAGACAAGGCTTCATCCTGCTCTCGTTTCAAAGCGTAGAAATCAGCAAGGTATGACTCTAAAGATTTGTAATTGCCCCAATACTTCAGGAAGGCATTAGAGAACTCGGTCCAAGAGCCAATTGAATCAGTTCTTAGACTTTTAAACCATGTAGAAGCATCTTTGATCAGAGACTTTGAGAAAAATCTTATGATCACGTCTTCATGAGCAAGCTGAAAATGATCAAAAAAATCCAAAAAGGATTCTACGTGTCTCTCAGCTGAAGCTTGATTCTCTCCGGAAAACCAAGGGAGATATTCATAACAATTATCAGGATAAGGATGAAGAAGAAGGGGCAGCTTTAAAGGTTTGAACATCTTCATCCGGATCTTAACTTGAAAAGTTGTGGGCTGATCATGAGAGTTAACGAGTTCATGACAAGGTTTAGAAATTATGACAAGAGGGGTTGCGATCTGGACAGGATCTGAAACAATTTCTATCTTTTCAAGGTCACATGGCTGATCAGATTCTAAAGGAAAAGAAATACAGTGGTCATCTTTGTGAATGGGCTGAGGTAAAGCCACTGAATCTACATCTATAATGCAGGGCTGCAGGATTTCCTCTTCTAAAGACGAATATATACAAGAAGGATGATGATTTTCTGAATATACAAAACAGAAAATAATTCTCTTTACACGCGAAAGGAAAAGAATGAAAGAGGTAATGAAGAACAACAATAGTTCATGAAGCAAACCAATGAACTGATACCTGGATTTTGATCTGAGCCTCTTCATCTTTTATCAACAGGATCCTCCCCAGTGGAGTCTTTGAATGTGGAGTCGCCAGATAGATGTTTTACAACCAATATAATGCTCAGCCTTTGTCTATCATCAAAATCTGAAACTGTGTCGTCTCCCAGGGAAGCTTGCTTCATCCTCCATTCCCCGGCAACGGCGCCAATTTGTTATCACTCCAGGAAACTCTCCTAGGTTGTATGTCAGAGATGCCTGGTAACTCAATCTTTTTAGGAAGTATTTTTTCAATAATGTGTTGGGGTTTTGGATCAAGATGAATATCTGAAACTCTGATTTATATTCTCAAGACAGTCTTATTTATAATCATGCTACACAAGGCCTTCAAGAGTTATTGTCAGATAGGTTTGAATAATAGGTGGATGAGAAAACTAATCAATCAACCAGAACATATATAAAACCATATATATATGATGGGTTAACAAACTAGCCAAGGATGCTTGTGATTCTTGCTTAATAACCAAAAGTAAGATGACAGTTACCAGGGTCATTAAACAGAGACAAAAGAATTAATTCCACTCAAAAGTATAGAGATAGATAAAAGAAGGTCTGACAGTAACAAAGAAAGAAGCTTGTTGGCTTCTATATTAAAGAAAGTGTTTTGTTACAAAACAGTAGCATCTAGAACTCAAAATCTAACCCTTTGTTCATATTCTATCCTAAGCTTTATAGCTTTACAAAGTAGTTCTGAGATCCTGAAAACATGGATCAAATCAGCTAAAAATAGTAAGTCAAAATCTGATTGCAAAAGATGAGGGATGATTCCCAAAAGTGAGGTCAATCCCAGATTTTCTGGTCCTTCTCTCTTGTTGAGTGTTGATGTAGTGTTGGATAGCCTCCCAAGGCTAGATGCTGACTCTCCAAGAGAGACAATTTGAATTGGCTGAGATGAGCAAAAAGTCCAACTAGTTTCCACCAAAATAGGTGCCAAAACCAACTTGGCCACCTCTTCTAATCCTTATATACCAAAAATGAATCTTGAAACTGAATACACAATTCATCATCTATCCATCATGAGTGTTTTCAAATGATTTGGATCAGAAAAACCTCGATCTGTGCAAAATTTAGCTTTCTCTGTCAGTGACAGGCTTTCGGTGGTTAACATGGAAGACTTTTGGGTGATTTAACTACCTAAATCTCTGCTTTCGGTGGTTAATGAACAGTCATCCTATTCGCCTAAACCACTGAAAGTCAAGCTTGTCCAAAAAATAAAAAACTGCAAAAATGTATTACCTTGCTAGTTTGCTGAAAATTTTAGAGTGCCTTTTGTGATGTTCCTCCTCCTTGATATCTCGACTAATGTCATAAAGTTTAACGTTATCAGTCAATTATGCGTTTATCTTTATGATATGCTTCTCAAAAACTTTTAAGTCATAAACCTTCTTCAATAATTGATTAATCTTATGAGACCTAGCTGATCTTGGTCTACTTGTAGAAGCCTCTGCCAAAAGTCTATTCTGCTCCTCTAGAGGAGTTGGGGATGACCGATTTGGGTATTCCTCGGAAACCTAATCATTACCCTGTGTTTTTGTTCTGGCCTGAGGAGGTGAAATAGCTCTCCTTTTCTTCTGTTTTGGTCAGGGCATAACTTTGCAAGCCCGAGTACAAGATGCAACAAAACCAGCTTTGAAATATGTGAATAATACTTTCTCACACCAATATCACCATTTCGAAACCAAGCAGAGATATATTTAAATGCTTTAAATTGTTGTTCATTGCCTCCCAAACCTGATTGAATACTTTCAATTAATGCTCTGTTTGTAGCACGCATTTCCTCAATACTCTGCAAAGGCGCATTGTTTGGACCCTGGTTTTAAATTTCAGTTGCAGATGTAGCACGCACATGATTTCTTCCTAAAATAGGAGGAAACTCATCTGAACATGGCACTGGTTCTTGAGCATTAAGAACATTAGGCTGACTAGAATACTTTACACTTTTGTTACCATTTGACTGATTGAAGGATGAATTCACAGGTTACAAGAAAGAAAGAAAGCTGGACTGAAAATGTGTCCTGATTCTGCTGCATTAAGAACCCTTATGTTTCCTTGACCACCACGTACAGGTGCAGCCATAGACTTACCAGATCTCTTTCCTTTGTTCTTAGATTTTTGCAAAGCATTTTCTGACATCCTAGGAAGAGGAGGCAAAGCAGATTCTTCAAGAGGGGAGTTAAGTGCTTTCCTACTCAAGGAAAAATGTGCTACCATGTTAGAGGAAAGCAATGAAGACACTGGGTCAGGGCACTACCCAGCATTAGCTATATTTTCGGGAGTGGCAGTCGGCATGGCTTCATGAATAGCATTCTATATACTAAGCATCAATTCTGAAGGTAAAACAAAATTGAAATTCATTCACTAAGGTGATATGATCTTCATCTGGAAACCCTTGTTGAGCCAATCGACCATTGGTTTCCAATACAGAAATATGGAAGCTCATACGCCACAACCTGAGGCATGCTTCTGGGAACTCAACAATGAGATGCTCAGATCACTTCTAACCCTGGCCTCTGATCTATCAAACGTTCCAGAAACCAAAGTTTGTTCAGTAACAAACTCCTGTGTAGTCTTTAGCGCCTGTACTTAAGACATATTTATTTGCAAATTAAAGATCGGTCTCATTGAGGTGTTACGGCTGAAAAGATCCATACTACAAGCATTTTCTTCATATGATCTTAACCTGGCGCTTGGGCGCTCTGGATGGGTTGTGCGTTTGAAGAACACAGGATTCCTGCGTGTTTTTGAAACCTGTAGCTTACTATTGATGCTCGGGCTACCAACATTTTTAGAACACGTGCGCAACATATCTTCACCTCAGCACATGGAATATGAATCATTGACAGGGTATCTGTCAGAAGGTTTTCAATCAGTGTACAGAACCAAGAGGAAATTCATCTCTTACACTTGATGTGTCGATTTGTTGCTAACTCGTGGCCTTGATGTTTGGCTTAACTCGAGGATTGAGATTAGGATTTGATTCGCAGCTTTGTGTATGACTCTTGGCTTGACTTTTATGAATGAGCTATGAGTTGGCATGTGGCTTAGGTATATACGCTTTGTTATGACTCAGAGTTTGGCTTAGGCTTTGAATACTTGTGGCTGGTGGTTTGATTGTAGTTGGTATTTAGGATCTCTAGGATTTAGTATATGGATTAATATACATTGATATGATGTGTGCTATGTGCATATAAACCTAAAATTAAGGTATTCATTAATATACACACACACTACTCTTAAAGACCCAACACCTAGACTAAGGCTTAACCATTTACTATCACTTTTGCATGGCTCATCAAGAAGTCAAAGCCAAAGGATGCTGGGCAAAGTGATCAACAATAACTTGATGAAGAAACTGCAAGATAAGACACTAGCATCAAGACTAAAGAAAACAATAAATCAAAAGAGAGAGACGAAAATGCTCTCAAAAGCCTATTACATTTTGATCACTAACAGAGTCAAAATTCTGAAAATGAATGAAAACACTGACTGGCTAATAGGAATCTCCAGAGGATAAAGGATAAGTGAGGCGATGAATCTGAGTTATAAATTGTAGTTTACAGAGTGTAAGAAGAAGAATAAAACAAGTAAATGCATTAGAGCATTAATGAAATGAATTCTGAATTAGTTAGGAAGAACTTAACACAGTTTAAATTGCTTAAGCCAAGATCATCACAAGATGAATTATGGGCCTTTAAACTATCCAATTTAAACAGAAGACAGTGTAAATGAAATTAGAAAAATAGGAAATACATAAAAGGAGAGAAGATAAAACTCATATCACCACCATTAGAATCTTTTCATAGAGACTTCAAAGGCTTTTGCATATGTATTCAATTCATCTCCAGAAAATTACAATTGAGTTCTGAACAACTAAAAAGGTGCCCTTGCACTTCTGCCAACATTAATACATTTGGAACTTCTAATATTTATAAAATTTGAGTTTCTTCAATTAGAAACCGATTACAATAGCTAATATGAAACGTTTCATCTTCTAAAACTGATTACAATAATCACAAATGCCAGTTTTGATATGGGAACCGATTACAATGATTAACAGAAAAACATTTTATGATCCAACTATCTATTCTTCTGATGCTTTATCTTATTATTTTTCCACTTGTTCTGTTTTGGTATTTTGTCTTATCTGCCATATTCGGTGACACCTGGAAATCACCTGCTGGATCCTGGAAAACTGCACTTTGTTTTACCCAGTCACACTATCTCCTTCCATTGCAAGTCACAAGGGATATCATAGTCCATCATTTCTTTCATTAGGATCTCTAGGTCAATGCAAGAGGCGTATGTCATGACTGGAAGTCCAATCTTCACTGTTTTGAACTCATTCAAAATCTCAAAATCTGTAATCAAATGCTCAACCAGGTTTGCTCCTTTCAAGTTTTCCTCCAGGTTCTCAAACTTAGAGTGATCCATTCTACACTGAGTGAGGCAAGAGTTGTATTCTTACCGATCATATAATTTTCCTTTGCCATCCCAAAATGGTGGGAGGACCTTAATGAAAAATTCTTCAAACAGATCCTTGAATTCTTGTATGCTTTTATCCATCTGTATGTACTTAGTTTGGACTTATTTTAGTAGGTTATGTTTGGTAATGACCCTCCTGGCCCAGATGATCAGTTTAGTTCTATATTTGACCCCAATGGTCTGAATTTCTGCAGTAGGGATGGAGTTTAGCAGGTTTATGGCATTTTGGGCCCACTCTAATGGTTTCTTTGCTAGGATCCCATTTATGACACTGCACCTGCTTCTAGTTGTGATGGCCATGTTGTATTTATCATTGATGAAGTTTAAATACACTCTGAACTTGGTAGCCTCAACAGATATAGAATCCCAGAGAATGTGTTTATCTCCTTGCAACATTCCTTTTCCTCAATCTTATTTTCATCTTGTATATCTTCTCCTACAAAGCTTGATTATCCTTTTGAAATTGAGCCATTATTTCATCCTTTACTTTCATTTCTTGTTTCAATTTCTCTATGTCTCCCTTCAACCCCTTGATTTCTTCTACCTTCAAGCTAACTTGTGACATAGTCTGGACAAGTCCTTTATTGCTTGGCCTAGATTTTGGAATAGGAGGTATAGCCACAACCATGTTCAGTAATTCTTTCTGTCCTTCTGTCCAATTCACATTTTCTTGTTCTAATTGTAATACCCTAGCTTGGTAGTTCAATGCCTCTTGTCGGAATGCTTCTTTTTCCTGTTCTAGAGCAACCAGTTCTACTTTTTGTGGATGCTCTATGGCAAACATTTTTAGTTTCTTCTTCAAGATTTGAATAAGCTTGTCATTTTCATCCAATGAGGATTTCACCCCTTGAGTGCCTTCAGATTCTATCCTCTTGACCTAACTTTGCCAAGCTCTGTTGGATGCCTTTTTCTACCTCAACTTCCCTTCCAATTTTATTGAATAAGATAACAGCTTTGAATTCTTCAAGCTTAGACCCAAGTAATTTGAATACAACATTTCATTGGTATTCCTATGGAATTTTACTTTGCCTGGAGCATTGATGTTGTCATACTTTATCTTGATCTCAGAAACCTTGTATTCATCTGCAACTGTTATATTAAAGGTTCTCTTCTTTATATCTCTTACTGTGAGCGGAGAAGACTTGTGCTGAGAAATATTTTCCACTTCAAAGGCTAACTCTCTCATTTCACCCATAGCCAAGTTTCCTTTCTCAGCATATTATTTTTCCAAGTCTTATTTAGATTGATAAGTTGCTCCAAATGTCTTCTCAAAGATGTTCTTCTTGTTGCTGAAAGTTCTTGAGCTACCTTCACTTTGGAGCTTGCTTCCTTTCTTAACCTCTACATTGATGGTGCCACTCTCCACCATATCCATATTCACTTGTTCTTTAATCTCTTCCTTTTTAAGATCCACTATCTATGGGGATTATGTGATCTTCATCTTCTTGGAGGAATTATGTTGATCACTAGTGCCCAGAGCATCTAAACTGCTTCTCTTGTTGTAAAAACTTATTTTGGGGACTTTAACTATAATCTTCTAAGGAGTTTGTTGTGTTTGAGCTTGTTCCAGGGTTGCTTCCACTTCTTGTGTTTGAGCCGGTTGCAGAACTACTTCCATATCAGCACATACTTCTAGATTTTCCAAACTGTCAAAACCCTCAACATGTTCATGTGCATAAGGAGCATGTTTGTTCATCAGTCTTCTCTTGGATATGATCTGATGTGGATCATATCTTCTTCGTTGTAGCTGTGCAAATCCAAACTCCTTGAGTTTTTCCTGGATCTGAGATAAGTATGATCTAGTCTTGATAATGAAGCATCCAATGATGAAAGGGAATTTGAGGTTGGAGGCTTTGTGCAATTTTAGGAAATGCTATGTCTCTGATATGATTATTTGTTTGATGAATTCAAGGGAAACGAATCTGGGTGTTAGAAAAATAGGCAGAATTTAGGGGGATTCATGAAAAAAATAAACCCAGACCATTGTTGAATGCATGAATAATACCCAGTCCCCAACCTTGTTTTCTGGATTTAACTGTAAATAGCTCCTCATGTCATCTAGGACTCTTGGTAGGTTGGTGTTGAAAATCAGTCTATAAACCCTGGACATGACTTTGTTGATGAAAATGAGAAATTTGATTCTCTTACATTCAGTTGATATCAATGTCGCTTCAGGAAACTCTCTCTTATTTGTTTCTAGGAAAATATTCAACAAGTATCTGTAATATCCGAAATGTCTTAGTGATCAAAAATTCACTAGTTGTTTGTGGATATTATCAGTTATGAATTGATCGAAACTGATATTGACTGATAGACTGGACTTTGACTGGAAGAAATCCAACAGGAAACCCAACATGACCTCAACCACATGCTTGTCATTATCTAGACCTAAAATTTGACTTAGCAGAGAACAGACCCATTGGAGTTCAATAACCATGATACTCACACTCATTGGCAATTACAGACTTTCTAAAAGATGCTCTGGTTTGACAATTGTCTGTAAGAATAGGTCTTTGAATTCTAAGGGACACTCCCTATAAACCCTAATTATATTTTCTTCTTCGAATGGTTCGAACACTACAGAGAAGGACTCTACTATGTCGAGAGTGCCTCGAATTGACAGACTCTCTATCCTACACAGGACTTCAGACCCTTGTTTATTAACGGTGACTTTCTCTTCCTGTGAATATTGCTCTGTGCACCAACCTATAAATTCGGGAAAGGGGAATGTGACCTCGACAACGTAAGGGACTACAAAGGCCTGGACTGCTTCAAGGAAGGGTATCTACTTTCCTACATTATCAGAAATATTAGCTCTAGACATAGAGATGGGAGAAATGGTCTTTTCAGTGTCGAACACATCTGAATCTCGGTCAATTAGGGCTTCCTCATTTGACATGGGATATTTCTTTGTCACTAGCATTATGATAGGTTCCATGGTGGCGATGAAAAATACTTGTAAACGAGCAGAAAAGGCATGAGCTTGGTGTATTGTGGAGCTTCATCTTGAATGGAGTGGTCGCACCAACTTTCAACGTTCCATTATTTGAAAAAGAATAAAATAAATGACAAGCGCCCCTTTTATATACTTTCCCGATTTCGGGGGCGAGAGGAATGGGTTTGGGGAAACCCGCTTCTCGCCTCGAAATGCACCCGGTGGTGCAACGTGGTCTTGACCCAAAACCGTGTTTTATTTTTCTGCCTGCTTTCGGGAATTATCTTCCGCGCAACTCTTCCCCCCGAAATGATCTGCGAACTATTGTGTCCCATCAACTTAGCACCCGCCATATATAGGCTCCTCCCTCCATACTTAGCCCTGTCCTCTAGTTTTTCACGCTTCCACATCGTTTTAGCACCTTGCTAAGTCTTGAAAACTCAATTTCCCATAGAAATTTTTATGGTGATAACACATTTTATTTGACATGTGTTTACACTGATTTCCTTTTTTACGAATAGGTGGTGCTCTTGTCGATACCATATTATTACAACATGGCGTCTCAATTATTTATTTATTTTACCAAATATTGTTGGCATGGTTTCAGACAGAGGCAGAGTATGCGTGTTTGTCATTCATGGCAAAGATCAGAATGATCAGCAGAGTGATGATGGCACAGCGATGGCAAGAATAGCAATGGAAAAGATCAGCACGATCAGCAGCGCAACGATAATGGCAATGGCAAGATCAACTGTGAAGATCAACAGTGAACGTTGAATCTCATTCAGAATCCCCGATGACCGTCAGATCTAAATTCAGAGAGGAGTAGCGTGTAGTAGACGAGAATATATCTCGGGCGTTAGATCAGAGCACGGGGTTCGACCGTCGTTGGATATAGGAGAACCTGCATGTTCTTTATAGTGCAAGGAGAAGCAGGCTTACAAAATACCGAAAGAAGGAGCACCGCTCATATTCAGGAAGGACACGTGGTTACAGATCATCATTTCTCTGACTAAAAGGTCAAAGGAAGGAGTGCCCTAACCTCTCAAACTCGTGATATGCGAAATCGTGAATTAATCTGAGTCGTTGATAAAAGGGATATCATGGATCGTTGATCAAGCATGAAGAAGGCTCCTGAAGTGGAAAAATCATGATAAGATCATGGTCGTTGAAGCCAGAGGACACATGGCGAGGGATTGGCATTTCACTGACTGAAAGGTCAAATGAACGGGGTTCCCTAACCTCTCAAATTCGCAATATGTGAAATCGCAAAATAATCTTAGTCGTTCGATCAAGGAAAAATATGGACCATCGATCCAAGAAGGATATGTGGTGAAAGATCATCCTTTCACTGACTGGAAAGTCAAAGGAACGAGGTTCCCTAACCTCTCGAACTCGTGCTATGCGAAATTACGAAATAATCCTAGTCATTGGATCAAGGAAAAATCTGGGTCGTCAAATCTAGGAGGTAGATCATGACAGACCATGTCAGAAAGGGTAGGTGGCAGTCTAGATCAACAATGACATGTGGCACGACCAAACATTGACAAGTGTCAAGTTGATTCAGCATTTCAGGAACGTGAAAATATTGAATACGAGTGACACATGGAAGCCACTCAGGTCATGACACATCATCGAGTGACATCATTCTAGGAGTTTAGTTTCAGGAGTTTTAGCATCAACTCTCCCCCAAAGTCCCGAAAGTTGAAGTTCCAGGAAGGAGGATAGCCATTGGATCAACGATAAATCTCGATCGTTGATCTAGAGAGTGAAGTGCTCGTTTGATTGGCGAGTGGTCATATCTTGTGGTCACATTGTCTAGAGCTAGAGAGAAGAGATAGAGAAGCCAAGCTCTATTTTGGAGTTCGTGACATGGAGAGTCGAGAAGACTCATCACAGAATCCCTGAAATGAAAAAGTGTGAAATGTGTTTTTGAATAAGGTTGTGGTCACAGCCAGTGGTCACATCTGCGAAAGATGGAGGAAGGAGCTAGTGCAACCAAGCTCCATTTCGGTGATCATGACTTGGAAAGTTGAGACCCTTCGTCATAGGAATGCCAAAATGAAAAATTCTGAAAGCACTTTATGGATAAATGCTTGGTCATGGATGTGGGCATGTGAAGGAAGGATCTTGCAAGTTGAAAGGCTCCATTTCATGATCGGGAGTTGGAAGAGTTAGAGTAACTCGCAACAAATTCACGAAACGTGAAATTGCGAAATCCAGTTTCGAGTTAAGTTGTGGTCACCGCCGGTGGTCACGTTGGAGGAAGGAACTAGTCCAGCTAAGATCCTTTTCAGGGTTTCGGAGATCACGACTTGGAGAGTTGAGATACCTTGCAACAGGAATTTGCAATATGCGAAATCGCAAAATACCTTTTGAGCAAGCCCTTGGTCATGGCCGATGGTCACGTGAAATTAAGTGGCTTAGCTAGAAGATCTAGCGCGCACTGTGAAGATTTTTTCAGAAAGGGAAAAGGCGCGAAGGGAGGAGCTCACTCAAGTTATCTCTCTGGTGTAACTCCTAGAGACCACTGATGGTCTCGGCTTGTCAACTGGAGTAGATGTAAAGTGTGAAACAAAAGATGAAGAGTCTCAACTACTGGAGAGGCTAAGGAATCTCGACATAATGCCCAGTGATGATGAACGCATGGTCCTAACTACCAGAGAAGCTAAAGAATTCAATGATGATTATGTAGAGCACTCAACACAAGGAGAACATGCAGAAGATGCACAGAGGGAATAAAAACGTCGAACATAGAAGAAATGTCTGTTGTTGTTGTGAGTGATGCATGCGTGTAGAAGCATGATGTGCAAGAGTTGAAACATAGAAGAAGAAAAGAACAGAGATACATATCTGCAAGAGGAAGATAAAGTCGATGTCTGCATGCTAAGATAGAGGAGAAGATCAAAAATATGAAGAGGATGCAAGTAGGAAGACACTGATGGAGGCAGAGCAGAGCAACAAAGAAGAACAGTGATAATCCTAGTAAGCCAATGACAACCATTGAATCACTGTAATAAATTGACAGAAAGCAAAGATTTATAATTAGGGTGGTAGGGAGCTGCTAGGGAGGACTGTAGTCCTCAAAGGTTCAAGTGGGTGCTTGAACACAGGGAGTTGTAGCTTCCATCTGGTTGCAGCCAGAGAAATCAGGGTGGTAGTGTGGTGCAAGGGAGAACTCTTGTTCTCTGTTATACAGGTTGGTTCATATGTGACTAGAAGTTGGTGCTTCCATCCAGTTGGTGTTGGAACACTCGGGGAGTTGGTGATTCCTTCTAGTAGGTGCTAGAGAAAATAGAGAGTTGGTGTTCTCAGCAAGTTGCAGCTTGCAATATAGAGGTTGTAGCCTCACAATGAGTTGGAGCTCATAAGTATGATAATGTACAGAATGTAAAGATTACTTATCATATAAAGAAGAAGAGGTTTTTACCCTTTATGGGTTTCCTTAGGAAAGATCTATCTCTGTGTTTTTAATGTGTGTGAATGATGTTGAATGTTCTATTGCTTACTTCCCTACATTATTGTGATTGTCATGAAGTTCTCTGTAAAGAGTTTAAAATGAGCATAATTGTTTAAGCTTGGTAACAACTAATTCACCCCCCCTCTCAGTTGTCCAACAATTGGTATCAGAGCAGGCCCCTTTTAACTAAGGGTAGATCCTAGAGCTTAAACATGTCAAGCCATGAAGGAAATTCAACCAATAAGGCCCCTCTATTCAATGGAACAAACTTTGCCTTCTGGAAAGTTAGAATGAGAACCTACATAATGGATTTAGGTGCGGATGTCTGGGATGTGGTAGATATTGGCTATGTAAAGTGAGTTGCACTAGCTAATAAGAATGACAAGGTAGAATTCATCTTCAATGCTAAGTCTATGAATGTTGTCTTGAGTGGGCTTGCATAAGTAGAATTTGTAAAAGTTATGCACCTAGGAACTTCCAAAGAAATGTGGGACCAACTCATTAGCAGTTATGAAGGTAGTGAGAAGGTAAAGGACGCCAAGATTCAAACCTACAGAGTACAGTTTGAATAGCTAAATATGAAAGAGGATGAAATTGTTGGAAAGTACTTTCTGGGAATTGAAGAACTGATAAATGCAATGAAATCACTTGGTGAAAAAATTGAGGAACCTTCTTTAGTTCAGAAAATTTTGAGATCTCTACCAGATAGGTTCAACCCGAAGGTCTCTTCTATAGAATAACTTAATGATCTAAAAACCTTGGAGTTTGATCAACTTCTAGGAACATTGACTGCATATGAAATGAGAATAGTTAAAGATAAACCCACCTCCAGAGAAGCATCATTTAAGGTAGACAAGAATGAGGATTCTGAGCCTGATGAAATTGAAGCAAAATTTGTGAGAAGACTAAAGAAGGGATCAGGAAAATACAAAGGTAAACTGCCTTTCAAATTTTTCAACTGTGGTAAGATAGGCCATTTTTCAAATAAATTTCCTCACAAAAGAAAGGATCAGACATATGATGATGAGGAGAAGCACAAACATAGAAATTTCTTTAAAGAGAATAATTTTAAGAAGAAAATTCTTTTTGTAAACAATGATGATGATCCTTCAGATGATGAAGAAGATGACTCCTCTATTGAAGATAAACTAAATGACTTCATACTTATGGCCAAAGAGGATTATGATAACGAAAGCACGGGAAGTGATGTTAATGAAGAAGAAGTTGTGGTTGACCTGAAAGGAGAACTGATAAGTGCACTAGAAGAGCTTGGCAGACTCGGAATTAAGACGAGAAAGAAAAAACAATTGCTAATACAGTTCAAGAAAGGCAGTAAAGAACCTGATGAATACCTTGTCCTACTAAAAGTGGAATTAGAAGAGGCAAATAAAATCGAAGACATTCTGAAACAACGGTTATCAGAAAAGAAGGCAAGATGTGAAGCTCTGAAAAAAGAAGTAGTGAAAACTAGGAAAGAGTTGGAGAAGTTTCAAGTTGTGTATCATCAGAATCTATCAAGTATCAAAGCATCAGAAGAATTGGCCACCATTCTGAATCAACAAAGAAACCCAAAGCTGGAAACAGGTCTGGGTTATGAAGAGGGATCAAGTAGTGATCAACCAAGCAACAAAGAACCCATCAAGTTTGTCAAATATACCATCTATGACAACAAAAAACTTGCAGAAACAAAAGAAGATAATCATTTTCCCAAGAGGAGTAATGAAAGAGGTACCAAAACTGAAACTATAGATCAAAGAAATAATGTACTCTTTGTTCAAAGAAATCATCAGCATAGAAGAAATCGACCTTCTCAAAGAAGACAACCATTTTCCAAGTACCAACATTTTTTCTATGGATATTTTTTTTTCTATTCTAACTTTGGTCATAAAGCTATAAATTGTTCTTTAAAATTAAATTATGAGAAATCAAGACATTCAAGGTATAGATATCTACCACAACAAAGAATTAGACAGCCAAGTAACAAACCACCACAAACTGCAAATCACTTGATGGATGGGAAAAGGACACAGGTTAAGCATAACAATCGTTATGATCCTTTATTCGACGAACCAGAATGTTACATCTGTCATAACTATGGACATAAAGTTGTTGACTGTCGCTTAAGTAACTATGAACGAGATTTGAATTCCCATGCTGAAAATGTCAAGGTTTGGAAGAAGAAAGAAAGTGACAAGTGTGGATCAGTGTTGTCAGCTCAAATACAAAAGAAACCTTGATATATAGACATTGGATGCTCCAAACATATGATGGGAGACAAAGGTAAGTTTCTATCTCTAAGTGAAAGTAAATCAGGAAACGTAACCTTTGGAAATGATGCTCCAGGTAAAATCAAGGGTAAAGGGATGGTGAGTTTAAGTAATGGAAAAGGAAAATCCCAAGATGTTATGCTTGTAGATGGACAGAAACATAATCTACTCAATGTGACTCAAATGTGTGACAAAGGATGTGAAGTGGAGTTCACTTCCAAGGACTGCAAGATAAAGTCTGTAAACTCAGGACAAGTGGTGGCTAAAGGATTAAGAATAGAAAATAATGTATATGTGCTAAAAGAAGATAGAGAAGAGTGTCATCTAAGAAAACATGATGAGAGTTGGTTATGGCATAGGAGACTTGGACATCTAAACTTTGATCATTTAATCAAGCTCAAAAAACTTGAGGCAGTAAAATATCTTCCAAGAATATCAAAGCCACAAGATTATGTGTGTAAACCCTACCAAGTAGGAAATCTAACAAGGACACAATTTAAATGCAAGAGCTCTACTTTAATGGAGAAACCACTCCAACTAGTTCATATGGATTTATGTGGACCATCAAGATAGGGAGGCACAGAGAAAGAAAACTACTTCATGTTGATCATTGATGATTACTCCAGACTTACTTGGGTTTCCTTTCTCAAAGAAAAAGATGAAGCAATTGAGAAATTTACAATATTTAAGGCTTTAACTGAGAATCAAAAAGGCAAGAGGTTAAAGGCAGTAAGATCAGACAGAGGAGGCAAATTTATGTCAAGTGAGTTCAAGGAATTTTGTGATAAACATGGGATCAAGAAAGAATACACAATCCCAAGAACTCCACAACAAAATGGAGTAGTTGAGAGGAAAAACAGAACAGTGCAGCAAATGGCCAAGTCAATGATGAATGAAAAGAACATTGGTCAAACTTACTGGGTAGAAGCAATACACATAGCAGTCCATGTTCTTAGCAAATCCCACCTTAGACCACACACCGACAAGACACCGTATGAACTGTGGTATGGGATACCTACTTCAATCAAACACTTCAAAGTTTTTGGGAGTAAGTGTTACATAAAGAATAATGATGAGAACCTTGGCAAGTATGATGACATGGCTGATGAAGGCATCTTCTTAGGGTATGTTACAAACAGTAAAGGATACAAATGTTATAATAAGAGGCTGCATAGATTGGTTGACTATATTGACATAAAAGTTGATGAAAGAATCCCAATAAGAGAAGTGAACAATACTGAATCAATAGAAAAGGATATAAATGAATTTGAAGATGAAAAAGTCCAAGAATCAGAAAAAGAAGACTCAGAACTAGATGAAGATGCAAATATTTAGACAGACTCAAATCAACAGAAAACATCAAATTCCTCCTCCATAATCACTCAAAAGAATCATCCTGCAAGTCAAATAATTAGTGAAAAAGACAAAGGTGTACAAACCATGATAAAAATAATCAAAAACATTGAACAATCACATATAGCCTTCATATCCATGCTAGAACCCAAGAATTTTAATGAAGCTAGCAAAGATGACCATTGGGTTCAAGCCATAAATGATGAACTTGATCAGATTGAGAAAAACAATACATGGGAGATGGTTCCTAGACTTGAAGGTAAAAATATCATTGGTTCCAAATGGATCTTTAAGAACAAAATGAATGATAAGGGACAAGTTATCAAGAACAAAGCAAGATTGGTCTGTAAGGGCTATGCTCAAATAGAAGGACTAGATTTTGAAGAAACATTTGCGCCAGTAGCGAGACTAGAAGCGATCATAATATTTCTTGCTTATGCTTGTCATAAAAGGCTTCAAGTTTATCAAATGGATGTCAAGTCAGCATTTCTAAATGGAGATTTAGAAGAAGAAGTTTATATGGAACAACCAGAGGGTTTCAAACTGACAGATAATCCTGACATAATATGCAAGCTGAAGAAAGCCTTATATGGGTTAAAACAAGCTCCTCGTGCCTGGTATTACAAACTGGATAAGTATCTCTGAGACAAAGGGTTCAAGAGAGGAACAGTTGACAACACTCTATATATCAAAATAGAGGGTAATGACTTACTCATCGTGTTGGTCTATGTAGATGACATCATTTTTGGATGTAATAAGGATTCATTGGTACAATTCTTTGCTTCTACCATGGAGTCTGAGTTTGAAATGTCTATGATAGGTGAACTGTCATTTTTTCTTGGTCTGCAAATTACTCAGAGGTATGAAGGAATGTTCATTTCTCAAGAAAAATATCTAAGATAAATGTTGAAAAGGTTTCAAATGGAAGATTCTAAACCTATGGGCACACCTATGGTTATTGGATGAAAATTAAGCAAGGATGAGGACTCACCTGATGTTGATCAAAGTTCATATAGGTCAATGATAGGCAGCCTGTTGTACATCATAGCTTCTCGTCCAGACATAATGCATGATGTTGGAATGGTAGGAAGATATCAGTCTCCACCTAAACAGAGTCATTTTCCAGTTGTCAAAAGGATATTCAGATATTTGAAAGAAACAATGAACTATGGCCTATGGTATCCTAAGAATCATAATTTTCAATTATCAGTCTACTCAGATGTCGATTGGGCTAATTGCATTGATGAAAGGAAAAGCACGAGTGGAGGTGTGTTCTTCTTAGGAGATTCTCTAGTAGCGTGGTTGAGAAAAAAACAAGGTTCCATTTCTTTATCAACTACAGAGGCCGAATACATTGTTGTTGCTACTTTTTGCACTCAGGTATTATGGATGATTCAAACACTTGCAGACTTGGAGGTAAAATACACTGCACCGATCCCAATTCATTGTGATAACACTAGTGCCATAAGTGTGTCCACGAATCCTGTATTCCACTCCAAAACCAAGCACATTCCCATAAAATACCATTTTCTAAGAGAGAAGGTCACCAATCAGATTGTTCAGGTTCAATACATTCCAACCACAGAACAAATTGCAGACATCTTTACTAAACCCCTAGCCAAGACACCATTTGAATATCTCCATCACAAACTAGGTGTCATCCCGTCTCACACCTAAGAGAGTCCATCCTGTTAGGGGGAGTTTGTGTTGGTTGAATATCTGATACCTCCGAAAAATTATTGCAACAACTTAGGGGGAGCGTGTTTTTATTTGCCATTGATGTCAAAGGGGGAGAAGAACAACATGACTGGATGTTAAGGATGAAGGTCTAAGGAGAATAGAGAAGCCATTTAGAGTTTCCATCAATGCCAAAGGGGGAGATTGTTGGTATGGTTTCAGACAGAGGCAGAGTATGCATGTTTGTCATTGATGGAAAAGATCAGAATGATCAGTAGAGCGATCATGGCACAGTGATGGAAAGAACGGTGATGGAAAAGATCAGCACGATCAGCAGCGCAACGATAATGGAAATGTCAAGATCAACTGTGAAGATCAATAGTGAACGTTAGATCTCATTCATAATCCCTGATGACCGTCAGATCTGAATTCAGAGAGGAGTAGGGCGCAGTAGATGAGAATAGATCTCGGGTGTTAGATCCGAGCGCGAGGTTTGACCGTCATTGGATACAGAGGAGAAATTGGATGTTCTTTGTAGTGCAAGGAGAAGCAGGCTTACAAAATATCGAAAGAAGGAGGACCGTTCATCTTTAGGAAGGACACGTGGTTGCAGATCATCATTTCGCTGACTGAGAGGTCAAAGGAAGGAGTGCCCTAACCTCTCAAACTCGCGATATGTGAAATCGCAAATTAATTTGAGTCGTTGATCAAAGGGATATCGTGGATCGTTGATCAGGCATGAAGAAGGCTCCTGAAATGGCGAAATCACGATAAGATCATGGTGGTTGAAGCCAAAGGACACATGGTGAGCGATTGGCATTTCCCTGACTGAAAGGTCAAAGGAACGAGGTTCCCTAACCTCTCAAACTCGCGATATGTGAAATCGTGAAATAATCTCAGTCGTTGGATCGAGGACAAATATGGATCATTGATCTAAGAAGGATACATGGCAAAATATCATCCTTTTGCTGACTGGAAAGTCAAAGGAACGAGGTTCCCTAACCTCTCAAACTTGCGATATGCAAAATCGTGAAATAATCCTAGTCGTTGGATCAAGGACAAATCTGGGTCGTCAAATCTAGAAGGTAGATCATGACAGACCACATCAGAAAGGATAGGTGGCAGCCTACATCAGCAATGACACGTGGAACGACCAGACATCGATAAGTATCAAGTTGATTCAACATTTCAGGAATGTGAAAATCATGAATATGAGTGACACGTGAAAGCCACTCGGGTCACGACACATCATCAAGTGACATCTTTCCAGGAGTTTAGTTTCGGGAGTTTTAACATCAACTCTCCCCCAAAGTCTTGAAAGTTGAAGTTCCAGGAAGGAGGATAGCCATTGGATCAATGAGAAATATTGACCGTTGATCTGGAGAGCGAAGTGCTCGTTTCATTGGTGAGTGGTCATATCTCGTGGTCACATTGTCTAGAAATGGAGAGCAGAGCTAGAGAAGCCAAGCTCTATTTCGGAGTTCGTGACATGGAGAGTCAAGAAGACTCGTCATAGAATACCCAAAATGTGAAAGTGCGAAATGCATTTTCGAATAAGGCTGTGATCACAACCAGTGGTCACTTCTGCGGAAGATGGAGGAAGGAGCTAGTGCAACCAAGCTCCATTTCGGTGATCACATCTTGGAGTGTCGAGACCCTTCATCATAGGAATGCCAAAATGCGAAATCATGAAATAACTTTATGGATAAACACTTGGTCACAGCTGTGGGCATGTGAAGGAAGGAGCTTGCAAGTTGCAAGGCACCATTTCATGATCGGGAGTTGGAAGAGTCAGAGTGACTCGCAACAAATTCATGAAACGCGAAATTGAAAAATACAGTTTCGATTTAAGTTGTGGTCACATTGGAGGAAGGAGCTAGTCCAACTAAGCTCCTTTTTAGGGTTTCGGAGATCGCAACTTGGAGAGTCGAGATACCTTGCAACAGGAATCCGCGATACGCAAAATCATGAAATACCTTTTGAACAAACCCTTTGTCATGGTCGATGGTCACGTAAAAGGAAGTGGCTTAGCGAGAAGAGCTAGAATGCACTGTGAAGATTTTCTCAGAAAGGGAAAAGGCACGAAGGGAGGATCTCACGCAAGTTCTCTCTCTGGTGTAACTACAAGAGACCATTGATGGTCTCGTCTTGTCAACTGGAGTAGATGTAAAGTGTGAAACAGAAGATGAAGAGTCTCGACTGTTGGAGAGGCTAAGGAATCTCGAGCATAATGCCCAGTGATGATGAACACATGGTCTTAGCCGCCAGAGAAGCTGAAGAATTCAATGATGATCAGGCAGAGCACTTGACATGAGGAGAACATGCAGAAGATGCATAGAGGGAATAAAATCTTTGAACAAAGAAGAAATTTGTGTTGTTGTTGTGAGTGATGCATGCGTTTAGAAGCATGATGTGCAGGAGATGAAGCATAGAAGAAGAAAAGAACATAGATACATTTCTGCAAGAGGAAGAGAAAGTTTATGTGTGCATGCTGAGACAGAGGAGAAGATTAGAAATATGAAGAGGATGCAAGCAGGAAGACATTGATGGAGGCAAAGCACAGCAGCAAAGAAGAACAATGATAATCTTGGTAATCCAATGACAACCATTGAATCATTGTAATAAATTGACAGAAAGCAAATATTTATAATCAGGGTGGTAGGGAGGTGCTAGGGAGGACTATTGTCCTCCGAGGTTCAAGTGGGTTCTTGAACACAGGGAGTTGTAGCTTTCATATGGTTGCAGCCAAAGAAATCAGGGTGGCAGGGTGGTGCAAGGGAGAACTGTTTTTCTTTGTTATATAGGTTGGTGCCTGTGTGACTGGAAGTTGGTGCTTCCATCCAGTTGGTGTTGGAACACTCAGGGAGTTGGTGCTTCTTTCTAGTAGGTGCTAGAGAAAATAGAGAGTTGGTGTTCTCATCAAGTTGTAGCTTGCAAAACAGAGGTTGCAGCCTCACAATGAGTTGGAGCTCATAAGTATGATAATGTACAGAATGTAAAGATTACTGATCATATAAAGAAGAAGAAGTTTTTACCCTTTATGGGTTTCCTCAGGAAGTATCTGTCTCTATGTATTCAATGTGTGTGAATGATGTTGAATGTTCTATTGCTTGCTTCCCTGCATTATTGTGATTGTCATGAAGTTCTCTGTAAAGAGTTTAAAATGAGCATAATTGTTTAAGCTCGGTAACAACTGATTCACCCCCCCTCTCAGTTGTCCAACACATATTTCCTTGATTATCAACTATTGTAGCTCTCATTTCAAAGTTTCTAGTTGGCATGGTCTGATTTCAAATTTATTACAAAGATTTAATGAAATCTATGCCACTTAATAATGGTATTAAGTTCACACAAGTGGTGGTTGATGTGTGTGGAGGGGTCTAAATTCCCAATGCTCAATAATCCTATGGGTTATTGGTTCGAAAATCATTCAATGGGATTTAAAAGTTATCTTATTTCATTTTTTTATTTTTTTTTGTGTTTTAAGTCTATCTACTATAGAAAAGTAAACTAAGGATTTTTGAGAAATCTGTGTTGAGGGTAACCTATGGCAACAATCAATGAAATTTATCTAAAAGTTTAGATTCCAGAAGAAATAACTCCATTAAGAATATATTACTCATCAGATAACATCCAGGAAATATTAACTAATTAATAATAGAAAGAGAGAAAAAATTTACTACGAGACATTCAGAAATAATTCCACAATATCCCAAATAAAGGAAAAAGAAGAATAACTAATAAAGAAATAATAATTTKCCAAAATTATCCATCAATTCATTCAACCAAATAAGATATATTAAAGTATTGAAATTATTACTATATGTCTGCAACATTTAATCAGTTGTAGAACAATCCACAATGATGAATAAACACAAAAAATTCAACAAACCAAAATGTCTTGACTCTGAATAGTTTATGAATCCATCCTTGAAATAATTCTACAGTTAAAATCCACTTGAAATCCCTTCAGAGATCGAAAAGCTCTTGAAATAGTTCCAAATATCAAAGACCCTTTCCTAAGAGGTTGATCTCTTTATTTATAGGATAAAAACTAATTTAATTGTAAAATAAAAATAAAATTGAATTTATTAAAAGTCATGCAATATCCTCATATAATTTGAAGATGAACAAAATTATTGATAAATCATCCATCAAAAAAT
>SNQJ01S0029495.1:0-10090 GCA_010110895.2 Picea sitchensis | reverse complement strand
TCAACACCTATGTTCCGGCATTCGTGTTCCAGCTGTCGTGTTCCAGCATTCATGTTTCAGCACCTGTGTTCCGGCATTCGTGTTCCAGCATTCGTGTTCGTGTTGACATCCTTGACTGCTCCATAACCGATTTCCATCAATGACAACCTTAACCATCTGCGTCAGTCTTCTGTTATAGCCATATCTCCAACACTAATCACTTGTTGCCTGAACATTTCTTCTTCTTCAAATGTCTTAGTCTCACATGGGGTTGTGGTGATCCAGATTATTTTCGGAACAAAATGAGAGTGAAGATATAATAAATAAATGTACATAGATATATTAGATATCCAATAATATAATAGAGATTTATCATAGATATAACCATAAACACAGAGATACAATAATACACAATTTCTATTAATGAGTGAAATGTAAAAAAATGTACAAATACAGAGTGAAAGACTCACTTAAATGGTGGCATCTTATCTCTGAGAAGAGATGTGATGGATACTAACATTCACAAGAATATTATTGTTACAATGAGGCTCTGAAGGCCTTTTTAACATAAATAAAATCCAAAACCCTAACCCTGAAAGATGAAAATCCAATAGTTTTGTGGACATCGTTTTGGGTAGTTTGGTGTATCAACTTCCCAGGGGTGTAACTTTGGCATACGATCTCCATTTAGGGTGCATGGTAGCTCGTTGGAAAGGTATCGATGAGGAGATTCATTTATGGGGCTCAATGAGAGACTTTGACTATCATTGAGGTTCTAGATAACAAAAAATCATCCTTTAGACCCTCAAAGTGGCCCCAAAAGTTTAGGAACTGAAAAACTACTAAAAATAGTAAATTTCCAGAAGACTGTTTTGAGCCAGTTGGAATAGGTGGGTGGCCACCGATATCCACCTAGATCATGTGGGTTCCATACTAATTCAGATTTAGAATGGGGAGCCTTCTTCTGCGTCAGACCCTTGACCTTTGGTTATCCTCTCATATGTGGCATGCACGTTTTCCTCAATCTACCCCATCGCACAAAGATCCTCTACCTCTTTCTCATCACTTTAAAATCCCCCTCACTCGGCTACTGCCCTATTTTTACTATTGATATTGTACTGGTATGGTCTTCCGCTGCGCATAACTCTTTCTATTTCCATTATCTCCTTGGTCTGTTCCTCATCCATCATAATAGGGTCCATTACTTTGTTCTTATGGCCTCCTTCCAGTGCCATCTCCATATCTCAGATCTTCCTTAGTGTTTCCCCCATATCCCCCATGTGTGTAGAGTGATTTAGTTGTTTGAATCCATGGTCATCATTCTTTTATCATGCAATAAAATATTGATCGGTGTGTAAAGTGATTGAATGTACCTTCCTCTTAGTCCCTTCAGAAACTCCTGGTCTGTAGCAGTGTAAGACTTCACAATATCGACTGCAAACTTAGTAATAAACCCTACAATAATAATGTCTAACCAGAAATCCATTGTGCGTCTGAATTTATTATTGATCCTTTCCGACTGTGCAATATTCTGAGTAGTCCACTCTACTTGCCTTACACCAATGGATTAGGTTTGTCCACTTTACAACCTCCTACGCGTGGTTGGTCTTCAATCCAACTATTTCTTGCTTTGACTCTTCTTTTCCTTGCATTGTTTTTCCTTGATTCCTAGTGTGCGCTGCTTATTTGGTCCATTCCTTAGCTTCCTACCTCGTTTTATGCACTCTTCCTGATTCCTCGAAATTTTCTCCCAAAATAGCCTTCTCCAACAAACTTGTAATAACCTGAGGTATACCAAATATTTCAAAATATTTACACTCTCTAGTAATGATTGATATAAAATATATCATTATATAATTTTTCATCTAGATCTTGGTACTTTATGGGTGGAAAAATTGGAGGAATTTTCTTGCATGGCCCATTTTAATGGTAGGTCCCAGTTTGGAAGTTTGGGCTTCATAACCTTTCAAGCCCATTTTGAGGAATAAAATGACAATTTTTGGGGTGAAAACGTCGTTGTTGGGGCTCAGAAATGTCCTATTTTCATCCACCTTTCCCTTCATCATTCTTCACATTTCATCGCCCCATTAACCTTTCACAATATCATTTCCATAAATATACTTGGGTTTCACCTTATTGTTCTCCACTTTATTCATTTTAAGTATTAAAAGGGAATTTGTGATTAAATGTTAGAAAATCGACATGTTTTCATATATATCTCAAAAATGTGTGAGCTTTGTAATGTGTAGGAATATGTGAAGGATTAATTCAAAAGGACTTCTCGAATACTTCCTCCACCATTTCAATATTTGAGGAGATAATTCAAGCCCATTCCAAGGAGAATATCATGGAGATTTGGTTGGAATATATTATCCAAGATGTATGAGAGATATGTGTGAGGATTTGAAGGGATTATATTTTGTAATAATGGGAGATAGGTTGAGAGAAAAGTGGATCTGTAATTATGAGATGTTTATCTTATATTCAAGGCTCTCATGTATTAAAGAGAGTGTTCTCTCTTCATGAGAATTCAATTAGAGTATGGAATTAGAGTAGTCATTAATGGTAGTCATTAGGATTCGAAAGAGAAAGGGATTCTTAGATTTGATTCATGGATTTGGTTTTCATGATTTCATTACCTTGTTATGAAGATTGATTTGATTATTATAATGTAAGATTGCTTCATTAGCATGATCTCACATATGTTGTTGTGTCATTCAACTCTTCACATGTTGTATTTTCTTATTCCTTCATGTAGTTCTCCATTCTTAGATTAATTTCATTTATGCAATTTCCCATTCCTAGATTAATTTCATTTACACAACTAGATTAATTCAATTCCAAGTCGCGTGTTTCAATTTCCTGCATTAGATTAATGATTCAATTTCAATTGTATCTTAAACATTAGATTATATTAGTCCCGCTTCAATCTTGCATATACTTTGTGTGTGCTTCGTAAGTTTACGATCCTCAGATTGACAAATTAGATAGTTGGGCAAGTACTACAACTCAATTAATACAACATTAGTTCAACCCAATATAATGACTATTGTTCCCTTGTCACGATTGTTGTTCCTTTTGTAAGTAATGTTGTTCATTTGAATGGAACAATTGCCATTCCTTTTGTTATGATTATTGTCCCTTTACAGGGGTTGCATCTCTAGAGAACGGGTATTGAAAACAAAAGGAAAGACCCTACGTAGGAAACAAGTAAAACTCTTGTGCCAGCGCCTACCTTCGGATGATGCATAGAGGTTATATTTTAGGACATATTTAGAGCCCAAAATTCGTCATCATATCTCTTATTCCTTCAATGTTGTTTTACACATCGACACCTTTCCAACGATGTGAAAATCACCTCAATTGGAGCTCATATGTGAAAGTTATTCCTTTAACAAGTTGACATACCTTATTAAATACCATGGTACTGAGTGGATGCTATGTCAACCCCATTATTCACATATGTGGGTATAGCCATGTGTGGAATTTCAAGAAGATTCTAGAAGGTCCAAAAACTAACACTAATTGAGGGTTAAGGCATGCAAAAAAACCTAAACCTAGATGATTATCAAGCTATGTTAAGTATTTGGCCACTAAGAAGAGAGCGAGTTAAATTATTTTAGAATTATACTTGTGTAACATATCCAACCCCATAATCATATTTAAGGAGGTGGGGTAATTAAAAAGTTTCCTCTTAAACACACTCCGCAAGTCACTTTTGAGCTTATGAAGGTATTCTACTCGTTGAGAGATTTCCAACTACTGTAATCTTTCTTGATTCCGAGATCCAAGAAAGAAGTTATCAGTCCTTAATGTTTTCTAAGGGCTCTTATCTCTCCTTCCATGTCATCATTTGTACATGTGTCACATCATCTATTCCTACATGGAAATCATATGGATCCATGTCATCTCTTGTATAGAAATCCTTTGGTTTTCACGCTTATTGAGGTGAAGTTCCATTTTCCTAGATTTTCATGCCTTTAGAAACTTCTGGTCACATCCAAATATGTTATCTTTTGTGTTGTGTCACATTCCCAAAAATTTTGGCTTTGTGCCATTTCACAGGTGAAATCTCTTTCTCGTGCAATAAGGCATTTCTTCTTTGTTTTTACCGCATCATCAGTTTTTTTTTGGGTTGTGACATATCACAAGAAGACATTTTTATTACAATATGCCACTTCCTTGAATTTTTTTTGTTTCTTTGACACATGCCTCCTTCAGTTCCTCTTTATATCACTCTATTTTTTTTTTAAATATGCGACATATTGTAGTTTAGAGAAACTTCTCATCGAATGCAAGAAATATTCTCATGTGACATGCCACACTTGAATTTTTTCTCTTTTTCGACCAAGGATCATTCTTCCTCTCCATCACATTTCAAGAAAATATATTTTCTTGTGACAAAGGGAGACTCTCTCTTCCTTATCGCATCTCTCGAAATATTCTTCCATTGCAATGTATCACACAAAGATTTTCTTCGTGTGACACATCATGTTGCACTATATTTTTCCTTTCTATGATAAGGATTTACCCTCCCTTATTGAATCGCAGAAAGATTTATCGTTCGTTGGTGTATTGCATGAATTTTATCTTCATTCGATACACAACATTGCACAAAATTAAACTTCATGTGATGAGCTGAATTCCTTTAAAATATTCTAAGTTCCAATCTTTCCAAGCTTTCTTGTATCACGTGCTAAAATTATTCATGTGATAAGGTTTGTATTACATGAATATTATTTTCATTTAATACACCATGTATCACATGAAATTAAAGTTCATTCAATACATAAAAAAAATTCCGTAGAAACTTTTCCAAAATTCTCCCAGAGTTTTCTCAATAAAAACTAGGTGTTTCTCCTTAGGAAAAACACTTTCTTAAGGCTTACTTTAACTTATTTAACTTATTCAAGTCATAAGGATAGGGTTTGAAATCCTTAAAAACACACTTGATGAGGTATAATATGTTGGCATGTTTACAGGCAGAGTGTGCTTGTCATTGATGGCAAGATCAAAGTGTGCATCGATGACAAAACAGGAACAATGTAAGCTTAGGTGAAGAAGCAAACAATATGCAGAGATCAAATCTCAGGAGAGATAGTGGTATGAGATGTGCAGACGAGATCCCATACATCAATACTCGTAGAAGGATCAAAGGTCGTGGCCTTTGACACTTAGAGATTTGAGAGAGCCAAAGCTTAGGAGGAGGAAGGACAGTGGCCGTTGGATCACCAATCCTGAATACCTAATGTCCGTTCGATTAGAGTCCAGTGACCAGATGAAGCATAGAGGAGAAGTACAGATCTGATCCATTGGAGCTGAGCACTGAGGACCAACAACCATCAGATCTAGTATAACTGCAAAGAGGATAATGGACGAGAGCCATCCTCCAACTCTGTGAAATGCAAAATCATGATGAGATCTGAACCGTTGGATCTAAAGGACACATGGCAAGAGATCAACATTTTTCTGACTCACGAACTAAAAAGTCAAAGGTGAGTAGTCATCCAACTTCGCGAAATGAAAAGTCTCGATAAGATCCGAGTCATTGGATCATAGAGGGTTGTGGGTCATTGATCTAGAGTATTTCGGATATTGGGAGTTGGAAGAGTCAGGGTTGGCTCTCGTTCAAACACCCAACACGCGAAGTCACGATTTGATCACAACCATCGGATCGATTTCAAGTGAAAGGACAGGATAGGATAGCAAAGTTTCATCGCAAAAAAATCGAGCCGTCGATCCAAGATCCTGATCAAACAAACAACATTCACTTCAGATATAGAGATACAAGGCATTTACACTCAGGAAAGTTTGAGATTTGAAATCTCCAGAATGTGAAGTTCTGTCAATTGTCAGATCTGGAGATTAAACAATGATCGTTAGATCGTGGTAGACCACATCAATAGACCACGTCAACAAGGACAGGTGTTAGACTACATTAGCAAGGATGCATGGCACAATCAGTCAATGACAAGTGCCAAGTTGATTTGGCATTTCAGGTACGTGGAAATCACAAATTCGAGTGACACGTGGTAGTTTCTCAGCTCATGACACATCATCGAGTGACGCAAGAGTTACGCCACTTCGAGAGTTTTTCTTTGAGATTTTTTCTTCGGGAGTTTTAATACAAGTATTCGCCCAAAGACTCGAAGTCCCGAAGGTCGAAGTCCTGGAGCGGAGGATAGCCGTTTGATTAAAGAGGACACGCGTCAGTGGATTTTCAACTCCAGGAAAAAGCAAAGGAAGGATGAACGAGAGTTTGAGAATTGAAATATTTGAATTCTGAAGACATGAAGGAGATATAGACCATTGATTCCAGAGGGACATGTGTCGTCGGATCGTGGACTCAGGGTGAAATTCTCAGGGAGAAAACAAGAACTTGAGAATTGAAACACCCGGAGCCCGGATTGCAAAATCGATCTCGTCCGTTGGTTTGGAGGGATACGTGTCATCTGACCGCTAAGACCAAGGATTGCACGTGGAAAAAGGAAAGAAGACAGATTCATCAATTGAAGAGGACATATGTCAGCAGATCTTCCATTCCAGAAGATATCCAGTCAACAACCACAGGGTTTGAGAGTTGAATCTCTCAGAGCATGGATCACAAAGGAAACCTCAGCTATTGATGGAGGAAGGAGAGATCTGGTCTGCAGACTTGAGAGGATAGATCTGAAGCGTCTATTCAAGATCACTGTTAAGATCGTGAGATCGATGGTAATTCTCCATTGCAGGGCCAAAACATGCTCGGGCCTTAATTTTTCATGAGTGGGCTGCAATTGAAACCATGGTTTTGGAGAAAGGGCACGTGGAGGCTCGTGGTGAATTGTGGGGAGAAAAGCAGTTTGGTTTAAACCACCTTTGGACTCGCCCACAATCGCTTGGTCACATGATTATGCAACACCCCTCTGCCTCAATAGGTTTTGTGTGACATCCCGGTCTTAGGATCTTTCTTAATCTTCCCCTTGAGTCGGATTGACTCTTTTATTTCCCCACAGGAAACCCCACACATGCATGAGTGTGTATCCACATGTCCTTATGAGTTACACCTATGAAAACAAGCACCAAGTGCCAAATCATTCCCACATGATCAGTGATATGACCACAACCTTCACCCAAAAGGATATTTTAGGTTTCGCGACTTCGTGATCCTAGATGTGAGTCCTTCTGACTCGACAATCCCCAAAATTCTGAAATCGATGACCAGATCCGACCGTCCTGATTGGTCACAAACTGACGGTTCTAATTTTTTGTCGACATTATCCCTTTCGGAGATTTGAAAATGATGTATGCACCTTTTCTTCGATGTCAAATATCTCGAACCGTATGTGCCCTGATCGATGACTTAGATCTTCCTGTGATCCGAAGGTCCTGATTCAATCACGACTTCATGAATCGGGAGTTCGCAACTCTTGAATCCAAGTCTCAACCTTCCCCACTTCCCAAATTTTAAAATACGAAATTCAAGTGTGAGATCAACGGTTCCTGTTGATCCGAATCCAATGGCCACTACTCCTGCCGATATTCTATCACCGAAGAACTCTCAGCCTTATCTCCCTTGTTGGTTAACTGGATCCAATGGTCCATGGAAAATCGACACTTCTCCTCGAAGAGTTTCCACCATCCATCCCAGTTTCAATAAATCCCCGGTACTACTTCCAGGCGTCAACCCTTCTGAGATTTCTGTCTGTTGGGTGTTTTCAATGCTCACCTCCCCTTGAAATATTCAAGGTTATTTCCCTCCTGAGCTTTGTCCTTCTACAAACTCAAGGTTTCCAAAAGGTTTCCTGCACGCACTCCTTGTGGCATTGAAAAATAACCTCTCATTATTTGACCCTTCGACTATGTGCACTCCTTGCAACAACATTCCTTCAATCTTCCTCCTAGATTGATAAAGTCTAAGACTTTAACCCACCTGCGCACACCTTGCACGGCTATGTACTATCCTTCACTTCTGTTGGTATGAGAAAAACAATGTCCGTCCTGAGCTTTCTAAGATAAAACTCAGAAACTTCATCAACGCACACCTTGCGAACGTTCACTGCACTCCTTGCAGAGATTCTCAGGAAGAGAAACAATTGAAACTCATTCTTCCCTTATCTCAGACTTCATACATTCAATCATGAAATCACAATCATACACATAACATTGAAATAAATGCATAACGGAGGAACAAAACAACTGTAAACATACCATTCAACAGATGTAAACAATAAGCATAATAACACCATGAACTTGGATCAAAGCTTCATTTTATTTATCGAAGTGTTCCTGTACATGGTTCGGTAGAAAAAACTATATGCTATACAACCCTACAATCTATGTTCTTCTATGCTCTCCTCTTCTACAGCTCAACAACTTACATAATTTTGAATCTTACAATGATACAAGTGAGGGTGTCTTTTTTACGGGTTTTCCCTCCTACAGCTCTAAGCTATCTAATCAAAATTAAAAGCTACCTACTTTACATTCAATACAAATAAATACCTCCTTATCTGATATATGAGAGAAACGCTCAATATCTCTTTACAATCTCCAAAACATAAATGTGAATACACTCTCCTAGCTATTACATTAATGTCTCTTTATTCAAATTCAAAACTCTTTCAAAATGTGCGCTGGTGCATTTTTAGCTGTCCTCCACTTACACCTGCTTTGTTGGATTGCTTATAATGCTCCTTCATCACATGAAGCTCATAGCCCAAGGTCATATTGTGAAATGGAGCGAGTGCTCTCTAGACAGAAATCAGGAAGTGCCTAGTTGAATAAGCGCTTGGTCATCGTCGGTGGTCACGCGAAGGAAGGGGATTATAATCCTAAGAAGCCATAGTTGAATGGCTATAAATGACAGAGAAGATGAAGAGTCTCGACTGCCATAGAAGCTAAGGAACCTCATCATAACGACCACTGAGGATGAAATCACAGGGAACAAAACCGCTAGAGAAGATGAAGACTTTCCATGATGATCAGGAGATGACTCAACGTGAGAAAAGCATGCAGAATAGAGAAGTGAAGTGATTCTACTGTCGAGCCATGCAGGAGAAAGGAAGAGCTAGAGTGAACAACCTGAAGGGAAGAAAAGTGATGCTGTGAAGAGCATGCAGAGGTATTGCGCATGAAGTATGCAGAAGGTGCACAGAGAGTATAAAAACGCAGAACAGAGAAGAGATGGGTGTTGTTGTTGAGTGTGATTCATGTGGGTAGAAGCATGTGGTGTGCAATAGATGAAGTGCAGAAGAAGCAAGGAACATAAATGCATATATGAGAGAAGAAAAAAAAGCGCAACATACACGAGGAGAGAGACACTGATGCAGGCAAAGAAGAGCAGTGTAGCAAAACAATGATGAGATTGGTAAGCCATAGATAAATGCTGTAGCACTGTGATAAAGTTGTAAAAGGAAAATATTTATATTTCAGGGTGGTAGGGAGGTGCTAGGGAGGATTGGTATCCTTATAGTTTCAAGTGTATTCTTGAACACAGGGAGTCGTAGCTTCCATCTAGTTGCATCTAGAAAAACTAGGGTGGCAGGGTGGTGCAAGGGAGAACTATTGTTCTCTGTTATACATGTCGGTGCCTGTGTGACTGGAAGTTGGTGCTTCCATCCAGTTGGTGTTGGAACACTTAGGGAGTTGGTGCTTCCTTCTAGTGGGTACTAGAGAAACCATGTAGTTGGTTATTCCTTCTAGTAGGTGCTAGAGAAACCAGGGAGTTGGTACTTCCTTCTAGTGGGTGCTAGAGAAACTGGGGAGTTGGTGCTTCCTTCTAGTGGGTGCTAGAGAAACCAGAGAGTTGGTTCTCTCAACAAGTTGTAGCTTTTAGAATAGAGGTGGTAGACTCACAATGCATTGGTGCTCATAAGAATGATAATGTATAGAAAATAAAGATTACTTATCATATCAAGAAGAATAGGTTTTTCCCTTTATGGGTTTCCTCAGGAAATATCTGTCTATGTATATTTCATGTGTGTGATTGATGTTGAATATTCTATTTCTTACCTCCCTGCATTATTTTGATTGTCATTGAGTGATTTGTAAAGATTTTAAAATAAGCATAATTTTTTAAGCACTGTAACAACTGATTCACCCCCCCCTCTCATTTTTATAACATAATAGC
>SNQJ01S0029494.1:158632-188759 GCA_010110895.2 Picea sitchensis | reverse complement strand
GTTGTGTATGAGTCTAGACCCCGTAGTGTTATTATTACTTTGGATAGACAATTGTATAGGATCCCAGAGGTGGCACTGCCTACTGTTATTTCTTTAATATCTGCTAAGAAATGTAGTAAGGTTATTTCATAGACCAGGAAGTTTGTCTTCTTTGTGATCCATGCTCACAGTAAGCATAACGTCATCGCCACATCCATGGCCTCTACACAACTCCTCTCCTTGCAACAAAAGCAAGTGGATGGGATAGTGGAAGAATAAAATACATACTTGTCTCACCTACAGGGGTAACGACACACTGGAAAGTCAAGAATCCAATTGATCCGACCCCCGACACACCTCTACCTAATGGACCAGTCTGTCATCACTCGTTGATGGAGAATGACGAGATCAGGTGCCAGATCCAAGAGATTCTTTAAAAGGGGCACATTAGACCCAAATCCTCCCCATCCAGAAGCTTGATTGTACTGGTGCAGAAGAAGGATAGGGCTTGGCGACTCTACATTGATTATAGATCCTTAAACAAAACCACAGCCATGATGTGCTACCCCATTCCTAGGATTGATGACCTTCTTGAAAAACTCAATGGGGGAAAAATTCTTCAGCAATATTGACCTGAAGTTTGGATACCACCAGGTTCCCATCGAACCAACTAATGTCTCAAAGATAGCCTTCAAGTCTAAAGAAGGTCTCTACGAATGGCTAGTGATGCCCTTTGGCTTAACAAATGCACCAACCACTTTCATGAGGTTTATGGATGATGTATTGAGACCCTTCACCAACCCCTTTGTGGTAGTATACTTGGATGACATCCTCATCTACAACAAAACATGGGAGGAGCACATGTGGCATATTCAGTAGGTTTTGAGCACTCTGCAACAACACAAGCTTTATGCCAACTTGGAAAAATTCTCTTTTGGCATGAACAGTGTCCAATACCTGGGATAAATTGTTGATAAGCATGGGGTACATGTTGATCTATCTAAGATCAAAGTCATTCGTGACTGGCCAACCCCGACCACACTGACCGAGCTTCGAAGCTTCTTAATATTTGCCAATTTTTACCGATGGTTCGTGTTGGGATTCTCCCATATTGGTTGGGCCTTCAACCAGGTGACCAAGGGCGGTGGTAGGGCCAAGTTCGTGTTGGGGAAGGAGAAAAAATGAGAATTCGAAGATCTGAAACATCATTTGTGCTCAACTCCAGTAATCTCCTCTCCCGATCTGCTACAACCATTCAAGATTTAGACTGATGCATCTGACTATGTTGTGGGCGCAGTTCTCAATCAACACAGGCATCCGGTGGCATACGATAGTGAGAGACTCTCTGATACTGTCCGAAAATACCCCACCTATGACAAGGAAATGTATTCCATTGTACAAGCCTTTCGTCAATGGAAACATTACATTCTTGGGAAAGAGACGATGATATACACTAATCACAAGCCTTTACAGTTCATACAGACACAGAGGAAATTGCAGAACAACCACCATCAGAAGTGTTCCACCTACCTATAACAGTTCCATATCAACATCAAGTATAAGACATGTATCTCCAATCATGTTGTTGACTGCCTCAGTCATCCTCCTGTGGTTGCACTTACCATTGTGCTCCATTCATGTGGACATGAAATATCAAAGTGGCCCCAACTTTACCAACAAGATCCAGACTTCGCCACCACATATCATCTCTTGGGTACAGGAACCACAGTGACTGATTTTCACATTCAGGAAAGAATCTTATGCCACCTGGACCATCTTTTTGTTCCTACAAGCGAGCGTGGAAAGATGATTTGGGAAGCCCACTATAGTCGGGTGGCATGACATTTTTCTTAGAGAAAAATGTGTCTATTCTTTAGAAACATATTTGTTGGCCAAAAATTCGATAGGAAATCAACAAATATATTAGATCTTGCACTTCCTAAGCCATTTCCAAGTCGGTCATCAAGAAGCAAGGATTATACACCCCTCTTCTTATTCCCGAGAATATGTGGGAATCCATCTCCATGTATTACAAGTCTGGTTTTCCATCCACCAAGCACAAAAATGACTGCGAGTTTGTGGTCGTTGAATACTTTTAGAAGATGTCCATCCTCACAGCCTGTAAGAAGAATGTCAAAGAAGCAAATATTTCCAAGCTCTTCTTCGAACGAGTTTGGGTTTACTTTCGGATACCATAGAAAATCATCTATGACCAAGACAGTAGGTTCCTCAACACCTTTTGGTCGAGTCTCTAGTCTCTGTTGGACACCAAGCTCAGAAAATCCACATGTTTCCACCCCTAAACCGATGGCCAAACTGAGGTCATCAATCAGATTATTGTGCACATCCTGCGCATGTACAATTCTAAACATCCCCATACATGGGACGAGAGTCTCCCATATGTCCAACACAATTACAAAAGGCTCTCCATAGTTCCACCGACCATAGCCCATTTCAGGGGGGTATGGGATTCCAACCCTTGGGACCCATTGATGTTTCACTTCCTCTTTCCACCGCACAGACATAATCTTCCCCTGATCAATCTATGATCGACAAAGCCACCAGATTCATTGAGCGAATTCAACACATCCACCAATAGGTCCAAGAGATTTTGCAGAAATCCAATTCTAAGTACAAGTAGTACCATGATAAACACAGGGTACCAAACCAGTTTCAGGTTGGAGACAAAGTCTGGTTACATTTGTAGAAAGAGTGTCTCACCGGGCCTCATCAGAAGCTTCAACCACTTCATTATGGGGCTTACACTATCACCAATGTTGTGGGTAGCAATTTTTTTGAGCTCAAAAATCCACCCTTCCTTGGTCTACATCCAGTATTCAATGTGGGCCTCCTTCGGCCATATTTTCCACCATTATTGGACTCCTCTAAGATCGTCAAACAACTGACACCAACAGATCTCAACCATGAATGCATGGAACAAGCATCCACCGATCAGATAGTGGACACACAGGTCAAGGGAACTCGCTAGCAGCGGATCTAGCTTTATTGGGTTGCCAAGGTAGGGAAACTCCTACACCAAGGCAAGTGGCTCACCTAGGGTCAAATCCAGCAGAATTTTCCTCACCTGATGGGGGAAATCAACACAATGGATACCATTTCTTCCTAAGGGGGGAGGATTGATCCTGGTGGATATTCGTGGCCACCCACCTATTCCAACTGGCTCCTTGTGTCTGTTTTTTATTCAACACGTCTTTTTGTACTGCTTTATAATTGTGATTTGTAGGTTTATGGGGTTTTATGAAGCCTCACACATTCTTTAGGTGTATATGGGTGGTCTCTCGCCTAATCCAATTGGATTATTTTGTATGTTTTCATGTCGGCACATCTTGTTGTACTTCCAGGGTTGTTTTGGGGCCCTAAATGTTGTTTTCTTGACTCACCACAGTCATATTGTAGATGAAGTCAAATTTTGATGGCAGAATCTGTAGCTCTCTGAAATACCTTTCCAATGGGCTATCACGCGCTTAAAACGACAGTCRTATGTAAAAGTTACGACCCTAGGAAGTTGAGGTGCCAAATTACACTAACTTACCCATAGGGCCCACATGAATTTTGGCATTTCACCTTCTAGGATTAGGTTTTCAGATGTCTAGGGTTTTGTAATTCATGAGTAATATGAAAAGGGCCTATGGAGCCTCATTGTAATCCATTATGCTCATAAGGATGTGCGTAGCAACCACATCTCTTCTCAGAGGTAACTACCACCATTCGAGCAATACTCAGTTCTGCAGTTTTATAGTTTCAACATATTTCATTATTTAATAGAAGATATTGTTCACTTAATATATTTGTTATTCTTCCTATCTCTGTGTTTTTTGTATTCAGGTTGTTAATCAGTTCGTTCCACTTCTAAATCTGGATCATGTACCATGTATGCCAAGATGCCAACTTTTATTTCCTTTTTAAGGCTCCCTGCGTATCTTCTCTATGTTAATGGTGGTGAAGGAAAGGTGTGAGAACTTATCACCTTTCTGGTGGGGTTCCCTCTACTCTTGAGTAGGGTTAACATAATTGTCATTGAGCAGTAAGGTTATACAATGTGAAATTGTCCATTTTATTCTTTCCATCCCATCTTTTGTGGACTCGTAGTAGGAAAACACTAGAAAAATTATTGAATCTTTGTGGGTGTTTCATGCAAGATTAAATCCAATCATCAATCAAAATTGAATTCTTCCTAGCCTTTTCAAGGGGTTCAAACCTATCTTAGAAGAGTATTTCAAAAAAGATCCTTCAAAAAAATGTAGAATTTCGAAATCACTTTTTCTTTACCAAGGACAACAAATATCATAAAATCTCAAAAGAAGGGTTGGATTTTCAATCACCCATCAAAGTCCTCATTTCTAATGCTTGGTTGGTGAATGAGCATTGGTTCATCACAAAATAATTTCCTTTGACATCTAAAGACTGAAATCATCTATGTTTTAGTTGACTCTTACCTATTCCCTGATATTGTGTACACTTCCATGGCATACCCTTCCACAACATTAAATCTATCTCATAACTCACACTTAGATAAATATCCTGCCATAGCTTTCGCGTATGCACTATTTTGTGTGTCACTTAATGAAAGCTTACCAAAGAAGCTTAGGCAGCTTGTCATTGTGAATCCCCACTTGAATTCTTGTGTTATGAGCATTGTTGTTTACATCGTTCATCTTTTTGAATCCCACACTGACCATAATTCCATTTACTTTGTTATATTTTCCTTCGACACCTTCCATAGTGTTATTTCATTTGTGATCTTCTTCTTTTTTCTACCAACATTGACATTAGTGTGACCATACTTTGTAAATATTTTGAGAATGCCCCATAGCCCTCTTTCCCCTATCTCATCCCAAGACAAGATCAAAGAGACTTATCCTTTGTATAATTAATGCATGGAACAACATTTTTGACTCTCGGTGGGATTCTTAAGAAAGATATGGAGAATGTAAAAGAATTTTGATTCATCAAATTTATGAATGAGTGATATTCTTAATAAATCCAGGGACAATTCATCAAACTTATGCATTAAGGATTATTCTCTAACATTCCACTCTTTCATGCATTTTCACATGGTCTGAGAAACAAAGTGAACAATCAATATCCTCAATAAAAAATTAGCATACTTTGTGTTCTTGATGGATAGTTTCATTTATTTTCATGTTTCTATGGATCTTTGGAAGCTCCAAATCATTAACATCTTCGTTTAAACAATACGCAATGGATGCACCTGTGCTAGATTATCATGTTCCTAGAGGCCTATAATACAAGTAGAGTCTCTTCATTGCTTTTATAATGACGTTGATAGAATGATCACCCTTCAATAATGATCTCAAGATTTACTACAACTTATTCTTTTCTAATGAGATCTAAAATGAACATGACTCCCATGGTCAATAAGGATTGGGTATGCTCAAAATATGAACATAAAATGCATTGTTCATACATCATATGGATACATAGATTAGATCATATTTTATATTGTTGTTCACCAAAAAGTTTGAACTTATGATTGTGTCTAAAGTTTTATATTGTTATTTTCAATACTTTCAAATTCCTTCAAAGAAAATGTGGCTCAATGATTATGGATATTTATTATTAATAATATATATAACCCATCAAATGGTTATATTTGAAATTACAAAGTATGTTTATTTTTATTTTTTTTATAAATTCCTCATCTATTTCATTAAAAATACAGTAATAGTACAATCAAGAGATCTAGAGTAGACTAAGAAAGAGACATGGATAGAGATAGACTAGTAGTTCTAAAGATTGGAAAACCAAACAATCAAAACTTGGAAAATTGGCCTACCCATAGAGAGAAACCAAACTCTCAAAAGAAACCACAATTGTTTACAATGTTTAACATGTCATAAAAACTAGGACTAAACAAAATGTAACAGACACGAAAATTGACAAGAGCAAGAAAATTAAGCACGGAGACCTCCAAAGGGGATTTCTTCTACCACTGGGCACCTGGTGAAGTCGTTGTCACTGGAGGAGTTGGTGGAGCTGGATTACATTTCCTTGGTGGGAAGTCTCGTACATTTGGTGAAGAAAAACGAGGGTGGAAAATCATTGTGCTGGAATTTCTGCATGGGGGGGATTTTGGACTTCACCCGCCTGTGCACCTTGCATGACTGGATGAGCCTCTGTTGTTTACCTGCAATTAGAATCTGAAGGGTTCAGGCTGTTGTGTTGACCATCTCTGCAATTAGAATCTGAAGGGTTCAGGCTGTTGTGTTGACCATCTAAGGACAGTCAATGGACTCTAGGAGAACGTGGTGAGTTGGAGGGACTTTGAGAAAATACCCCAGGAAGACTAAGAAGGGAGCGGGCCATAAGATTTTATACCGTCCAATAGCTTCTTTGCCATCTTTAGGTGCGTTGGGTAGCTTCTTTGCCATCTTTAGGTGCGTTGGGTTGTGGCATGCCATAAGATTTTATACCGTCCAATAGCTTCTTTGCCATCTTCGGGTGCGTTGGGTTGTGGCATGGAAGCTGGTCGTTTCCTCCTCCTAGTCAGCTAGCATTTTTCGGAGAGAGCTCGAGACCAAATGATCGTAGCCTTCCGGGCTGACTAAATGGGCACCAGTTTCTCTGACTCGATGACCTCCCCTCCCCAGACGGGTTATAGCATGCATCTGGGCATTGCAGGAACTAGGAGCGACCTGTGGAGAAGCTTAGGAGAAGGCCACGCCACCCTACTGAGTTGGTAGCTGCCACTGCAGGACTTAATCGGGAGCAGGGTCAAACTGACAGAGTTGGCAAGAGAAGACCATCGAGAGGAGCTATGTGCGTCAAGAGGAATTCCATCGAGCAAAAGCGTAGGCCAAGGTCTGTACCAAATGCGCCGGAAGTGGAGGTTCCCCGGGTGGAAAAGGAAAGAACTCTGGGAAATCAATCCCACACCATCTGCAAAGCCAAACCCGATGCCATCGTACCTCGTCACACCTGAAACATGATTCTAATGGCTGACAAAGTTAATGTTTGAGTCCTCGAGCACTTCACAAAGCTAATTCACATGGAGTGTAGGAGGAGCGGGAACCATGTAGCAATTCAGAAGCTGGAGGTGGTGAGTGGAGGCCAAGTATACCGTGCAAGCATCCATATCCGGGCCAAATTATATTTATTATTAATTTCTTTTGGACTTCCCAATTCTATATGGTTGTTAAAAAGGCCTCGTTTGATCATTCAACAAAATGATTTTTTTTCGAAAGGACTTTGTTTAAATGTTCAAATCTGCCTATATAACAATTTCTTACAGAATTTCAGGTAAGTGTCCCCAACTTAATTTCTTACAGAATTTTAGGTAAATGTCCCCAACTTAGAACATTTAGACTACTGTTTTTCTTTTTAAAAGAGTACTAGTTTATTGTCAATTATACTGCTATTTTATCACCTTTTCATTTAAAAAAGAAATGCTGATTGATTAGGTACCCTTCAACTTGAAATTAAAAATTAATAATAACTCTTCAAATTTGATCATTGCATCACACTGTATTGGGTAACATTGGTCACCGCAGCCTTCGCGCCCATAATGTATATTCCTTCCTGGCGAGTATGGAGTGAGCTCTCCGGTACGTGAGCTCTGAGGGCATTAGCGCTGTCCTAATCTCGCTACAACTTTGATCGACCCGGCCAATCCAGTGACTGGCCGATTCGATTCTCTGAAAGCGTAAAGCTGGTCCAAAGCAAAGTACGTTCACCGTCGTGTCTTATATTTCTCAGTAACAGGAAAAGAGCGGCAATGACAGGACATGTACGCATTAAACTAAACTTTAGGAAGTTAATTCTGAATTTTTTATTATTTAAATTGTAATTTTAAATATATATAAATCAAAATTGGAAAAAACCCTCAATGTACCCAAATTGGAAATCTCAAAACCCTCCTCCATTCATCCAAATTGTAAATCTCAACTATTACTGATATATACAACTCCATCAACTTTTTGAAACTCTAACCTATTTTTAAACAAAACTATTAGAAAACCAGATTTTTAAACAAAACTATTAGAAAACACAGGCAGAAAAGTTTCAAAAAGTCTAGCTACTGCTTAAAAAACGAATAACATGAAGAAAACGAGCGAGGGTACGGCGGGGTTAGTGAAAATCTGCATTCACTGAGAGTGGTTTCCGGTTTGGGACTAGCGTTAGACTGTGGTTAGTGTAAGCTTAAGGGGTCAGGGGTCTCTTCTTTCTCGATTCTCAACTGTTATTCCATTATTTTTAACTAACTCAATTTTTACTTTTGAAATTCTTTTAATTTTGTTCATGTTACAATATATTTATTAGACTTATATTGTATTAACATTATTTAGAGGTTTTGTTCAGGATTTTGGTTATTAATATTATTAAAATGTAATTTTAGAACTTATTTTAAGTTTAGATTTTAATATGAGATCTTTTTATTTAGAGATTTGATTATTAAAAATTATGGAAATATATATATCCTATTTTTTTAATTTTAAATATAATATAAAATAAAACACATTTTTTAACCATTAAATCAACTCATATTATATATAACATTTTATTTTATTTTTTTCTTATATTTAATTAACTTATACTAATATTATGACTAATTTTTAAAATTGATATATAAACATCATAATATCTTTATCATATTGCGATATAGAATATCTCACACTCCCATTACCTAAACTTGCACTACCCATTTTCGATACTTTAGGTCAATGGCAAGCGGTTTCAACTGTGTTCGTGTGAATTTCTACTGATCTCCAACGGTGACAAATGTCAAGCGGAATTCAAGATCCTTCCTTAATGGGGAGCATTATCCACTTTGCTTACACAAGTGGATTTCAAGCTCCTTCCTTAGTGGAGAGCATCCACTTTCCTTACACGTAGATTGAGGTTCCCTCCAACTGACTTAGAAAGGTGCTTCGGTCTTGTCTCTACTTCTTTGGGCGGTGTGAAGTTGAAAGAGGAGTGAATAAGTTAGAAAGTTTTAATTTTTATTTTTTTAAGATAGAGTGCATTATTTTTATTTATTTTTTTGAAATTTAAATACTTAAAAAAGGTTTAGAAAACAAAATTTTATCAATAATTTTTTTATTATTAAATAAAATAATATTTTTATAAATATTTTATCAAATTTTAAAAAATATAAATTTATTTGCTTATTAACTTCAAATCCATGATTTCATGGAAATTCGAAAATGTCAAAAAAAAATTGATGTTCATGTTGAGTGCCTACTTAATATATTTTTAACAGCATTCTAATCTATTAAAATCGAAATTTGTTTCTAGCATAGGTTGATTACAGATTTCAAAAAAATTATTGTCGTCCTTATTATCTTTTTACATGTTAGTATGTATTTTATTCTTGTTGGTATGTATTTCAAGAATAAGTTTAAATATTTTATTTTTTGATTTTTTTTTATATAATTATTATTGAAATTAGAGAATGTAATTGTTGGTGAAATTATTCAAATTGTAGTATATAGACAAATTCAATTTTCTAGAAGATTTCTAATGCTTTTACTTTACAATTTCAATTATAAATATCTATAATTCCAAACATTTTTCTNATTATTATTGAAATTAGAGAATGTAATTGTTGGTGAAATTATTCAAATTGTAGTATATAGACAAATTCAATTTTCTAGAAGATTTCTAATGCTTTTACTTTACAATTTCAATTATAAATATCTATAATTCCAAACATTTTTCTAAATTTAGAACCATATTTTGGACAAAACTAATTTTGAACAAAAATAATGATAAAACACTAGCTAAGAAGAATTTTAAAATGTATAACATTTTAAGGTAAGTTGTAAAAAATATTTTTATTGCAGCACAAGCCAGGCCTTTTAATATATTAAAATAGAAATGTGTAGCTAGTGAGATAGATTACTGGAATTTGATGTCATCTAATTTATTTTGGCTTGGTGTTAAATGTTGACTAAGTTTGTATAATTAGAGTATCTTAAAGTTAAGTCCATTAAATGCAATTTAGACAACAGAAAATTGCTATTTTGTTCACATTTATATTACTGAATTGTGATAAAAAAAATTAAAACATATAACATTTAGACAATGTCAAATAACTTATTTGTACATATTTGTTTTTGAGAAGAAGAAGCTTTAGTACTGAGTACTGTCTAACGAAGTTTCTGGACAATTTCATAGATATGCTAACATGTTTTATATAGAGTAGGCAAAACATGTAACAAACTGACCAGTTTTTCGAACACAAAAATGACCCTAAATCTTACCAGATTTTCAAAAGTAACCTGAGTTTAGCACAATCAAAGTTCCATGCATTTCAGTACCTTATCCCAGTGATTTTACCCAATTTTAAATGGGAATGGAAAATTGCTCAGAAGTTAGCTTACTCGATTATATATATTGGATGTTAACAATACTTACCTTTTGTAATGTTTGACACTAAGCAGGTCACTCAGTATTCCTAGAATAAATAAAAGAGACAATCTTTCCGTTCCGCATTGCATTCCCACCCTGTAGGTAGTTTTTATCATCCATCTTCTATCAGCATCATAGATCATCTATTCTCTGTCAGCATTACAGAAAATAAACAGGATGATATGCATCTCATGATTTTAATCAACTGTTTTCAAATCAGTCCTTCCTGCATCACCAACTTAAAGCGTTTATTTTATATTGTTTGTCCGCGACGCTTTCGGGCCACATCACCGCCAAAGACGCATACTTTTGACTGAAGCGGCCAGAGGACGACAAATCTCTTTCCCACTGCACACATATCTAAAATGATGCCTAGTCGTAAAAGATGCCCAAGCATGTTCACAGCATCTTCCGAGGCACATAGCGATGTCGGTTTGTCGGTGCCTCCATCCTTCCATTCGTACTCATAAACGCATACATCATGCATCCGGCCGGGAGAATGTCTTTTCGGTGGCTAACTTCTCCAAGGATGCATTAGGGTTTATAGAAAGAAAGAAATAAATAATGGCATAGGGTGCCTGGACTTCCATTTCCACTTGTATAACATACATTTTCTTCATGTGAATTGGCCCAAGATACAGGTCATATCCAGCTCGAGTAATAAATCACTTCACATGTCAAGATTCACAATATAGGATACATTTTATTTTTTGGTATTTTCGTGTCCTTGATCAGAAGAAGCCTGGCCCTTTTTTATCAGGACGTTCAGCTGGGGTTGGTAAGTTATATTGTCGTTTGCTTCCTTTGAACTACATTTAAATTTTTGGTTTCTTTTAACATAAGCTCAGATTCTGTTTCTTTGCAGGCGAAAAGGATCGACGTTTTTTTATTGTTTATTATTTTTACAATAATAGATCTCTGGCGAAGTTTTGCGAATCGACAGAAGTCTGGCCAGATTTTACTGAAGAATCCGTGCCTTCTAACGTGATTCTTTTGCTTCTGCATTTTTATAGGTTGAGACAATAATTTGGGTACAGATTTAGCTGCAATGGCCCCGATGTCTTTGCCTCCGGGGTTTAGGTTTCATCCCACGGACGAGGAACTAGTAGCTTATTATTTGAAAAGGAAAGTTCATTGTTGGAAGATAGAGCTCGACATTATTCCTGAGGTTGATATCTACAAGTGTGAGCCATGGGAGTTGCATGGTAGGTTACATGATCTTTGTTGTTAATAGTGAATTTCGTTTTGGAAATGTAGCAATTTGAAGTCTGTTGGTATCTGAATCTAAAGACATTAAGATTGCTGAGTATTTCTTCAAAAACTTCAAATTACTGTTAAATAATCGTCTGAAAAACACTATCATGCTCTCACAGTCTTAAAGTTTCAGCTTGAAAGTTTGTCTTGAAATTTCTCGTGTCATGCAGAGAAATCCTTTATGCCTGGTAGAGATCTGGAGTGGTATTTTTTCAGCGCGAGGGACAGAAAGTACCCAAACGGCTCAAGAACAAACCGAGCCACTGAAGCTGGCTACTGGAAGGCTACGGGAAAAGATCGTAAGGTTAGCTCTCATATGCGTCAGATTGGAATGAAAAAAACTCTTGTATTTTACAGAGGCCGTGCACCTCATGGCTGTCGAACAGACTGGGTTATGCACGAATATCGTCTGGACGAGAAGGAATGCGAAGCCTCGGCTTCATTGCAGGTACCTCGAATTTCTGGTAACTGGTGTCTTCTGCTTTCCGTCATGGCGCCTAGAAATTAGCTATGTTCTTTAAACTAATTAACTGTGCATGTGAGAAGCACGTAAACTATTTATCAGACCTCAGGATGAATCTACGCTAGTGTAATCTTTTGACCGGATATTTTGAACCGCGCAAGTTACTATAGCGTATATCATACTTTTGGTTACAGATAATCTTAAATGCGAAGCACAAAAATCCAAAACATGGTTTACTTCGATAGTTTTATTATTTCGTTTTCTCAAGCATCTCGATTTATAGGTAGTGTGGTTACAAGATCTGAATAGTTTTGATTGGATATAAACTCTACAGGAGGCTTATGCTTTATGTCGAGTGTTCAAAAAAAGCGGGCCAGGGCCAAAGATGGGAGAACAATACGGCGCACCAGTTGATAATGATTTCTCATGTGCCATGGGTAATTTGTTTAATAAAAATATGCTTTCGTCTGTGAAAGAGCAGTCTGAAGAGAAGCCATCGCCAGTATCACAGCAGCAGGTCGATCCAACCAACTCCAGAGAAATATCTTCCGAAATTATAAACGACATGAACGGGGATGATGCAATGCACAAAAAAAGTTTACAATTACTTCGTTATGGTAATGCTAACTGCAGTTTGGCATCACCCAATGAGTTCACAAAGCATCCCAAGGTTTAAGAACCATCTTCACCTTAGTAAACTCTGCTTAACACTTTTTTTTTGTTTCTTTTTAATGTGTTTCGTCCGTGTGTATTCAATCTTGTTTATGGGTTTTGCAGGTTGAGCCTAACGAGTCTTCATGCCCATCTTTCGAGGTTGATTATTTTCCTAAAAACTGTCTAAACCTTTCTGAGTCGAGAATGCCCACCCAGTATTTACTTGGCGAGCAAATTCATTTATCTGTCGAAGAAGCAGAGATATTAGAACAGATTTATCAAGATGTGAAGACATCTCAGGAGATTACTTATATAAGCCAATTTATTAACAGTGATTTTGAAGAGTTACAGAATAGTGGAGATTATATACATCTTGATGATTTCGTCTCTAGGTGGAACATAGAAAAGGATCACTAGAAAAACAGATGCTCCAACAGACAAGAACAGATCGGTGTATATTCATTTAATAACTTTGTTTCATGGGACTCTAATTCTGAGAGTTTCTATGATCGGCCAGAATAGCTTCTCATCTTTAGTCGTTTTCTGAGGTAGAATTCAAACCAGGAAAATTTGGCATGCATATTAACTTAATTCTCTGCATGGTACAATATTGAAGGCAAAAGCAGGGTCCGACTCATCATTTTGTGTGGCGTGTACATCATTAGTGTAAGGTGTATGTTAGACTGATTTCACTGATATTAAGATACAATTCAGTGTATCGCATCAATTTGTCTTCATGTACAGACAGCATAAAGACAGTGTATGGGAGGCTTCTGAAGAGGAGGTATGTTCTCTAAAATTTTTCCTTTGAACTACATATTTTTATTTTATCCTTGTCTGGGTCCTCATTATAAGCTTGCCTGCAATCCAAGTAGGCATATAGATTAGATTTGATACTGTCCTGGAAACATTTTTACTGTCAATATAGGTTGGGCGAAAATCTTTGGAAAACTTGTAATGTTCTGTTCGTTAACTTCATTTCCTTTCATTGACCCATTCATTCTGGTTACAGGCCGTATGCTTCAGTTTACCATTGGCTTCCTCCCAACAATAATTGGAACGTGATTTCTCTGTATCAGAAAATAAAACCCAGCCGTTCAATATTCCGGATGGCGCTGGAGGATTAACAGGTGGAGGATGATGTAGACAATCATCGATCAGATGTTCTGACTTTTGGGTAGTCTGAGTTTGCAGATCAATGTTCTATGCATTTCACACTCTTATTTTATGGATTTTGTCCCATTTTAAACCAAATGAGATGCTTAGAAAATTGATCAAAACTTTAGATTTACCAGAAATTCTAAATTTACTCATTGAAAAATGTACTGCTGAAAACCTGCCAAAAAAAGAAAAGATTGCTCCACAGTACGCCGTAAGTAAATGAATTGTCTTAAACGGAAAGAAAACAACATTTCGTAGCTTCCAATGGCAGCATCTATTTACTGAGATACTATTTAGATAGGGCCCTGTTACCCAATGTCTGTCCAGCATGGAGAAGGATATTTGTACGTAACTTCGATTTTGTACGACAAAGTTCAAAACAGGGACTCCGATACCGCAAATATTTTTTCCTATCAGACCAGGTTTATTCCTCATGGAAAATGGTATTTCTGCTTATCTTTGACGTTTATAACAATTATTTTTTAAAGAAGGTTTAATCAATCCCATAAAATCATTTTTATATATAACTTAAAATAATATTTATATAACTTTCATCTAAACATATCTGTTATGAGTGATAACTGTATATTTATGTGTTATATAATAACAATAGTGGGTTGTTATTAAGATTAGAAAAATTAATATATAAGTGTTTTCTTATATACTTATATTATATCATAACAATAATACAAACTATATTAAAATACCTTGACATGATTTATTATAGTCTTGTGAGATGATTTATTATATGGATAAACAAGGTTGTGTGGCAGCGCAGTCGCTGTCAAGGAGGCTAGAAAGCAAATTGTGGAAAATGGGGTCCAATTGTCAATGAAACTAAGTGTTTGATGCAATGTTGTGCAAATTGTATATCACAGAAGATAGGACAAAAGTAAATGACATTTGGAAGTATATAACAAAGTAAAAAAATTGTTGATAGTGCAAGATTAAATTTGGAAATTCAAACGCATTTTCGATATGGACTTGTGAAAGATAAAAATATATGATGACATAAAATTAATAGGAGAAGTAATCTAAAAATTTAAATGCATTTGTGAACATTGGTTATATGTAAATGACACTTGCATTGTTAACGTCATTTATTTTGAAATATATAAAAAAAGAAAAATGTGTAACATACAAAACAGTAGATGCATTTGCCATACAGAGTGTTGAAGGATAAGAAAAAAATTCTAACATATTAAAAAACAAATGCATTTGTTATATAGAATGCGGAAAAATAAGAATAGAGTATGTAACATATAAAAAATTTAAATGCATATTTTTTTTTTAAGTATGTGAAAAAATGAAAGTTTGTTACATACTACTGCAAATTTTGAAATATACCAAAAAATTGAAGTCTGTTACATATAAACCGGAATTTCAATGCATTTTTTATGTAGCCTGGGATTGGGGCTCGCGCGGAACATTAGAGAAATATGTACAAGAAACAGGATTGTGGAAAGAAGATAGAGTGCAATAGCTGTAAAAGAAAATAAATGGAAAGGTATAAGTGTTTGTCTATACATCTGTATTTAAGAAAATGGAATAATCGGGCTGAAAAACAAAGAAAGATGCAATGACTAAACTTACAGTGAGGGTACATATGAGCGCTTTGGCTATTTGCTTGGGGCTGTCGTTTCATTGATGTCGACGATGATTGTGGTTTGAAGGATGTTCTCCACAGCTGTTGGAATGCCGAGAACTGGCTATTGTCTTTCGTTGGCAGCCTGTTTCAATTGTCTTTCGACCCATTCTTCAATGAAGATTCTCATTGGGGTGACACTGATCTCATTCCGAATTTTGATGTTGAAAACTTTGTTTTCTAATTCCTGGAAGTCGATAGAAAGATTAGAGAGAGCCTGATGAATTTCCTCATTCTGTACTGCATATTTGACTAGCCAATCATCGACGTGAGCTTGATCAAGTTGAAGGATGCTGTAAAACTTTTCGAGAGACAAGGTATTGAACATAGCAACCTGTTTATCGAACTCTTGCTTGGTTAAGGGCAAGGAATTTGCGATTAAGAGGGGGTCTTGGAAGTCGTTGGTTTTCTCTGCCAAGACTATATTTGACATTTTTTTTGAATAATTATCTTTCTTTGCTATGGCTTGTTCACATGACTGAACAATGAGACGTAGGTTCTTTAATTTTTGTTTTCAACATGCATTCAATTGGGCGATCCGGTTTTTGGATGGAAAATCTTCATCTCTTTTTTTTGTTTCTGTCATATTGTTGACAGTCTTGCCGAAAGGGATGACCGTTTTTAAAAAGAAATTTTCTTCATCTTTTAATTCGGCTTGCAAAAGATCGAGCAAGCTATGTGCCCTGGTTCCAAGGGAAGCGATGGTTTGTAATATTTTCCACGCCTGGGTAACCAGTTCCATTCATTTTTTGATATTGTTTTCCACATATCCTTTACAAGATGCGAGCAGTGTGGAGGATGCTTTTACATTAGGTGTAGGGGTGCCAGGAATGGCTATTGCCAAAGGATGGATAGGCAATGGCATAGGAATGAAAGGGTCTTCCAATTCCTTGACTCAGTCCTTCAGTTTGGCATTCTGGGTCTTGATGCGTCCAATGGAATCATGAAGTGCTTCTCCGGTCGCAGTGTGAAGTTGATACATTTGGGACGGCTGAATGTTGGCAACGCCAACCTCTGAATGACATTTTCCTTTGATATTTTTAACATTTCTTTTCTCAAATATCAATCTTTTGTTCCGGCTATCAAAAACAACACTCTGAAACACAGAGGATTCATTTTCGTCAAAATTTTGGGTAACGGATATGTCCATTGGATGGCTATGGTGGATGTCGTATTGGGGTTGATCAAGAAAGGGGAAAATGACATCCAGATCAGTGTCAACTTCCATGATCTGACTCTGAATTTTCGGCTCTTCTACCTTACCCACATTTTTTTTCCTCTTCTTCTCTATTGGAAGCTTGTGAGAACTATCAATTTTAGAGTGAGGAGGGTCCTTATCTCCTCCTCCGTTTGAAGAACTCTGGGTTTCTTTGTTGTTGTGATGGGTCGTTGGAGTGATGCTCTGGGATGTTGTGCTTTTTGGAGTGGTATTTGTGGATTGAACACTCTTTTCACTGGGGCCTTTCCCTTGTTAAGTGTACAATTTAGTGCAACTTTGCACTGTCTCTACATTGTCGGTATCAGAGGCAGGACCGTCACTGTCTCTTTTTTTGAGTGGGTGTTTATTTACAAAACAATCGCCAAGGCCAAGTGATTGTAAATGTTATCTAAAAATATCATAGGGGTGAATCCTCTTATGTCTTCAGCATATCTGAGGTTGAAGATGCTAAAATGTGTTGCGAAATCGTCAATTTTGTTGACGTTTTTCAAGATGAACTCCCTTATTTTCCAAGGCAGAGGAATGAGTTGTCTTTTTTTCTTCCTTTGGAATAGATGGAACCTATAGCTATATTGACGTGCTACTTTTGCAATAAAAATTCAATGCGTAACGTGAAATGGAAGGACAACAGGTTGTTCCGTGGAGTAAAAAATTCTTATGACAGTGTAATTTTCCAAATGTTTGAGTGTCCCATTATTGTGCAAAAAAATAGTTTTTTGTTCAGATATTGGGGGAGCATTTTCTCCTAACAACAAAACTTTGAAAACAGACAGGAAGCCATTAAAAAATTCATAAAAACAATGGGAAGCCTTGTGCTTCCACAAGGCCTGGTACCAGAATGTTACTGGGTAGCATTCATAGTTGACTTTTTTGGGCAGAGACAGCTGCAGAAATTGACAGGAATGTGCTATTGCAAAAACTAAATAGGATGACATACAAAATTTCTTTTTCCTTTTGCAGCTTGACAATTGGGAAGAGATTTAATGGGAAATTAACCTGCCCCAATCAAAAAGAGCTTGTTCGTTCACTGTGAAATACAAAATATAAAGAGCCATGCAGGAAACAGTACCTGTGGACTCCTGTCCCATTATTCTTGTAAACAACTAGGCAATTTTCCGAAATGGATTTCTAAATGAACTAACCTCCATACTTGTAATATATTCAAGAACTAGATTCGGCCTTTCCAAAAAATGGGGCAAGAAGTCCAATCCGTTATTATGCTTTGCTAGGAACTATTTGCAATCTTCTCCTTTGAATGTCAATGTTGGCTTGGGTAATTTGAGCATCTGGCGGAAGACCTGAGGTGACAAAGAAACAAAAGAGTCATCGTGAAGTGGAATAATTCTTTGGTCTATAATAAATTTATCGACACACCAAGAGACCAGGTTCTTACAGTAAAAAACTTGAGGGACACAGCCTACATGAGCAATCCCGGAGGTCCAAATTACTTGTTTCTCTGAGGTGGGGGTTGAGTAATAAAAAAATTCCTTGGACCAGTGGAAGTTATGGTCCTCATGCCCGAAGGTGTTCACTGTATCTCCACAGAATTGTTGCCGAGCTGATGCCATAGGTTTATGAGAAGGTTTCTTTGTTGCAGATGATGGTCTAAATGAATTGTTAGAGAAAAGAATGAAACTTTTTGCTAAATATTGGTTAAATGCTTCTGAATGGGAAAGTCCTAGAGCCTTTCACTGATTAATGACAACCTATATTGGTGGTGCATGATGAACTATTAGCAGTAAAATTTATTTATTGCATATTTAGAAATGCGAACGTGGCGGGTATGACGAAGAGAAATTAAGGAATGGAGGTTTTGTGAACGTACGAAGGGCACGCCGTGTGAACGAGATTTCATGATTTTCAAATGAACACTCGCAAGGGATAATATAATCCGCCCGCAAATTTTTGTTGAATGCGCATGAATACGAGATGTTCTCAAGCCTTTCGCCCATCAAAGACAATATATATGGTTTCTGCATGATGACTTGCTAGAATTAAATGCCAGTAATTGCATATTTAGAAACAAGATATATATATATATATATATATATAACTTTTTGTTTTCTTTTATTATAGACAAGTGCGAAGGTGACGGAGAGGGCAAAGAGAAAGGAAAGAATGGAAATCTCTGAAAAGAGGTCGGACAAGATTGAAAAAAGGGTTATAGGGATAGTCAGGACAGTCGAGTGTTGCACGATAAAATTTCATGTTTCAGAATTTTTGAGTGCAAAATGTGTATAACGAAAGAGATCATGATGGAGCAGTTGAGTGACCGGTTTGTATATTTTAGGAATTATGCCAAAGTGGCTAAGTATGGAACAAGGAAATTTCTAATTGCATAAATGGAAATAAGATCTTATATATAATTTCCAACTACTAATTGCAAAGGGGCACGGATATAGGAAACAACGACTGTGAACTGAATATTTCTTCAACCCGCCAAATCGACGATTCGCCAAAGAAATTCGAACAAATGGAAAAGTATGGGAAGAAGACAGACGGGCTACAAAATGGGGTGACAATAGTTCCACTAAATATGTAAGGACCCGACGATTAAACTGTATTTATCGAAAGTTTTCAGTGCAAAAATGTGCAACATAGAAAAGGGCATGAGAGGTGGACCATAATACGGAAAAGCGTATGATCTAAGAATGGTTTCAATTTTGAATATCTGTCAATTTGTATATACTGGAGCTCTAAATGCTATTTGGAGGTCACATAAAAGTAGAATTGAAATGTTGACCCGACCAACGCACAAGTCTGACTATGAATTTGCATATGGTGGAACTCTGGGTGCCAGTTGTGGGATAGGGAATAGTACACGGTCAATTTAAAGAAAGGGGAAGCGGTCGTTGGAAATGCAAATGCGTGAATCCACGAAGCTACGGACCAATGCATTGTTGGGAAAAAAACAATTAAGTAACCAGGAAAAGAAACTAGAGGGAATAAAAAAGTGGAAAAATAGAGAGGTGAAAGGCAGTTTTTGTAAGCGCGAACTGGTTTCAAATTAGCGCCATTGTTCCAAAACCATGATATACTAATTGTCAACAAATGCGTTGTTGAATATCACATTTTATTGCAACGTATGCCTGCAACTATGTTGTTGATACATTATTCCATGATTGTAACATATCAACTTAACCACTAAATTTGCTTTTCTACTAATTGCTAGCAAATGCTTTGTGGAAGATTAGATTTTATTGGAACGTGTGCATGTAACTGTGTTCTTCATACATTCTACCATCAATGCAACATATTAACTCAAGAATTAAACCCAATGCATTATGGGTTGCTAGCATTAAAACTTAATAATTGCATGTCTACAAACAAGAACAACGATTTTGCTGCAACATTGTATATTGGTATTAGTAAATAGAAGATCGAATAAGTACGAGAGCCCCGAACCATGCCAATTAGAACATGCATTAAACCCAGAAAAGAGGTAGCAACGAAGAGTGCAAGGTAATTTCTTTTTAATAGCAAATCCATTTAAAATAAAAAAATAAGAAAAACATCGAGTATTGTGCATCTATGCTTCGAAATTGGACCCAGTTCTTTGGGATGAAACATTGAAGGTATCTATGAAAAACATAGGCATGGGCTCTACAATATGCAAGATTCTTGGAGTTTTCTCATCGATGAATCATCCTCTATTGAAATTGATATTTTTCATAAGCTTTTCCTCAGAAAGAAGACGAAAAATGGTTGCAGGGCAAGTGGAATAACCTATAGCTGAAACCGCCTCTGCATAGTCCAAAAATATTCAGTAGCACATCTTGCACATGCAATTGCAAAGGCCCAAATTAGTCCATTCTGGGCAGAAGGAGATGACTAGTAGGAAAATGCATGGCAGGAGCGAGAGTTTTTGACCTGATGCCCGAAAATGTTAAACAATATTTTTTTGGCTTGAAATATATCTCTAGGAGCATTAACATATCATTGCTTTACACTGAAACTCTTCCGCCTAGAACAAACTAATTTGGAACTCTAGAATTCCTACTTTAGTGGTGCAAAGTGGTTGTTGCGTTCACCATCAATTTATTTTCTGAAACTCCTTTTGGTGTTGTCATGACTACGATCACCGAGCCGAGATGGTCCATTCATTATGGTTGATTTCAATTTGGGCACAGGAGTGGGAAGATTCTATGCATTTCCATCATCCATTGTCGTATCATCGTCCATCAGATCATCTTCTTCCAGCTCGGAATTCATGGCATCAACTTCTGCAATAGCAATGACTGCAAGTAGGCAGGTTCTCTGACTAGCCAGGGTTGTGATGGAATTCTTTGGCTTGAAATATGTCTCTCGGTGTACCAAGGGTCCATGTTTTTTTTTCCTACTGGAAGGAGGGAGATGAATAGTAACAATATGCCCTGGGATAGTGGAACCTCTGGACATTATGCCCCAATGTGTTTACTGTGTGTGGAGAGAACTGTTACCAGAAGTTATTTAGAATTTGCGTTTGGTCGAGATGATGTTTGAAATGAAAATTGGGGAGGGATAATATAAGCCTCCGCAAATTATGGTTTAATGTGTATCAATGGAATATCTCCTTGAGCCTTTCGTTGATCAATGACAATTTCCAGAGTTTTTGCAGAATGAGTTGTGACCATCACAACTTACTAATTGCACAATTAGAAAAAAGTGCGAATGTGGTGGTGACGGCGAAAAGAGATTAAGAATCATAAATTTCTTAAAAGCACCAACCCGTCAGTGCACAAAAAAAAAATATTGCGTGGCCTTTGAAATGAATACTTGGAAAGGGTAACATGCTTCTAGGAAAATCTTAGTTTAATTCATACTAATGACAATTCTTCTCCAGACTTTCAGAATTTAATGACAGTTTTAACGGTTGTTGCAGGATGGCTACTAGCATTAAAGCTTAATTATTGTGTATCTGGAAACAAGTATGAAGGCAACAACAATGGCGAAACTGATTCCAATAAATACCAAAGTATGAAAAGCGGTCAGGCGAAGATATACCCAGGGCATGTGAACGGTCGATGGTTCTCAGCCTGGAGGGCTGAAAATTGAGCTGAGATTTTATACAACATATGTGGATCTGTCATTCCATACTTAGGCAGTTTTTGGATCGCGGGTTGGCGCGCCGAAAATAGAATCTCTATTGTTCTATCTCCTACAAATAGCACCGTGACTTCCGCTATATACAAATTGATTGGTGGACTCAGGATGGCTGGCTGAGCATTGCACTTTTATTGCCCTATAGCGATCCCGTATGAATTTCAAATTTAGCATTTATTTTTTATCACGGGATCTGGGGTTGGGGAGCTGGAAATTGGGTATCTATTGTTCCGCAATTTATAAACACATTTTTCTAGAGCATATGTAGATCCCTCAATCCATACTTCGACACTTTTTGGATCGTGGGTTCGCGACCTGGCAAGCTTTAATTAAGTATATATTGTTTTGTGTCCCACAACTAGCACATAAACTTCCACGATATACAAATTGACATGCAAACTTGTGGACATAGTCTCTAAATAAAGTATGGAATGAGATTTTATACAACACATGCTGAGATCCCGTATGAATTCCATATTTAGCGATTTTTTTTATCATGAGCTCTGGGGCTGGCAGACTGAAAATTGGGCGTCTATTGTTCCACGTTGTACAAAAACATTATTCTAGAACATATGCGGATCCCTCATTCCATATTTGGGCATTTTTTGGATCGCGGGTTCGCGACCTGACAGGCTAAAAATTAAGTATCCATTGTTCTGTGTCCTACAAATAACACCTAGACTTCTGTGATATAGAAGTTGGCACACGAACTTGTGGACATTGTCTCTATATAAACTATGGAATGAGATTTTATACAACATATGCGGATCCCTCTTTCCATACCTAGGCAGTTTTTGGTTCGCGGCTTGGCGAGCCGACAATAGAGTCTCCATTGTTTCGTCTCCTACAAATAGCACCCGGACATCCGCGATATACAAGTGGACAGGTGGACTCGGGCTGGTTGGTTGAACATTGCAGTTTTATTGTCCTGTAGCGATCCGATATGGATTTCATATCTAGCGAATTTTTTTTATCGGGTCTGTGGGCCTCGCGGGCAGAAAATTGGGCCTCTATTGTTCCGCGCTGTACAAACACCAAGAACATATCCGCGATTTACAAATTGACAAATGAACCTGTGGGCTGCGTCGCTCAACAATGCAGTTTTCATTATTTCTTGTCCTCTGAATAGCCCTCGGAGTTCCACGATATACAAATTGACAGATGGACTCGAGGCCATTGTTTACAGATTCTAATCCCTATCAACTGTCTAACATATCTAAAAACATGATTTTCAACACTAAATTATTAACAATAATTTTTTCTATTGCAAAATTTAATTAAACGAGAAAGTTTGTAAAATTTGGTGGGGTGATTGATATAAAAATTTTCTGAAAAATGAGCAATTCATAGCAAACATGTACTTTTAGAAAGTATGGACAAGAGATCTTATAGAGTATATGCGGATCCGTCGTTCCATACTTGGGCACTTTTTGGATCATGGGCTCTCGGCCTGGCGGACTGAAATTTGAACCTCTTTTGTTTGGTGTCATGCAAATACCAGCCAGACTTCTGCGATATACAAATTGGCAGGTGGACTTGCAGATTCCATTTTTGGCGGGTTCAAGATTGAAATTCTATAGAAATGCTCATCCTATCTAACTTCATCTAAAAACATTATTTTCAGATACTAAAATATTAATATTAACTATTGTTATTGTACAAGTGAACTACATTAAATTATTAAAGGATGTTAAATCGCTTATTTTTAAAGAAATGAAGGAAACACAAGAATTGTTTTGTAAATTTCTATCACCGAAAGCATAACAAGGACCAATTTGAATTTTAAGGCCCTCTTGTTCATATGATATCACAATTGCACTCCGCACAATATATATTCGTTGATTTCAACTTATTCCAGGATATTAATTTTACCAAGTTCATCAAATAAGAAAAAATTGTGAAAACAACAATCAATTTGAATTCTAAGATCCTCTTGTTGGTATGATAGGATAGTTTCACCCCGCATACTATATATTCGTTGATTTCAAATTATTTCACAACAATAATTTGACCAAGTTCATCGATCAAGGAAATTTGCCAAAACAAGTCACATAGTACATTTGCGTTACAGTGCCATAGAAATTATAAGGCGGATCTACGTGCCACCTGGCAAAAAAAAAATCAACTATATTGTTCCCTGTCCTCCAAAGAAGAACTGGAGTTCCACGGTATACAAATTGATAGACAAACTAGATAACCAGGAACCAAACATAGTTTAAACAACCCAAAAGAAAGTTCCCAGAAGGTTCCACTCAGCAGAGCCCATCAACCTTTGCACCAAACAATTTGATATACAAAGAAAAGATGTCGACACATTCCCTTTCTGTTGAAATGAACATTCATCTGGATGTTGAACAAATATTACAGAGAGACATGAGGTATTTTCGTTTCCTCCCAAAGTTTGATTTTTTTTTTTTCCCCTTCTTCAGTCGATATGAAAAATTGCATTGTCCTCATTTAAGGTGAATTTTCTCTGTATCTGAAGTTGTCATAGCATATAGACACTTCTTTCCTTTTTGTGTAAATAAGTTTCATACGACAACTTTCCCAAATCAGGAAGCACATTTTGTAACAAAGGCTGCCTAACTGAACACTGTACAGTTGTGTTTCCCACGGTTAGGATAATACCATTGACACAATGTACATAAATATATGGACATTTTTCATCGCATCGTAGACAATCAATCATATCATCACTTATCAAAGCGGAAGCATAAGAAACAGAGTGGCATTTTTCACATACATGCTCAAAGGGGGTAGAGTACACATTGGCTGCAACTAAAAGACCTTCAACCTGGCAATGTGAGCAAAGGGATTAATACATTGAACAATATAATACACAACTGCATCCCCCCCTCCCCTGTAAAACAAAAAAGAAAAAGTAAACAGGTGCATAAATTTGTTGAAGGCTATTTCTATAAGCAGAGTGAGGATGATTTTGTGGATGTATATGCATAAGAATTGTAGAGCTAGCTAGTTTTTCCATAACCTCTACTATATCTACTCGCAACTCTGTTACATATGTTGTGTGGGTTGTCTGAAAGATCCTTTCTCTAGCATCCTTCTTCTTTGTTATATTTTTTAACAACATAAGTGGAATCTTCTCTCTATGCAATTGTTGTTCCATTGACGAAAACAAATCTGAATACATATCGAACAATTGTAGCTACAACATGGAACAGTGCAATGTTTGTTTTACTTATCCCACATATATGCAAATGTGAAAGTTAAGAAAAAAACTGAATATGAAAAGCGGTACCATTTCCTTGTCATTGTCCGACTGTCCATCCTTTATATGGAGAATGTGTTGCAACCCAAATTTTCTCGCCAGTGTCACAATAGCCCCAATCGTTCTGATTAGGTAAATATCAATGCTCTGTGCAAACTGCCTGATAGTCGAGTCCGGGAGGAAGCGATATTCTGAAAAAATAGCATGAATTTTTTCCACAATACTTGTTTCATTGAGAAAAATAATTTGATTGTAATCACCACGGTCATATACTATTTTGAGCAATACATTAAAATTTGTAATGGATATCCCATCATGCGGCAATATCTTTTCTACATGTTTGTAGACAAGTTGTGGAGGAATAGTTAGTGTGATTGTCATCATGGCGTCCTTGTCTGTCATATCAGCACGCATAATGGATCTACTTTTGTTTTCCTTATCCAAGTAGGTGGTAAAGAAAACCATTATGTCCCTGAAGAACAGTTGTCCAGTTTGGCGGTTGTTCAAGCCCTCTATTGACAGTACTTTGGATGTCACAACTCTAGACCTAATGACATTTTTTTGAACAAGAAAACTAAAGTGAATGGTAGTGTGCTACAAGTACACGAATAGTATTGATGAACTATGGAGCCATAGTTTTGCAACCACACATCTTGGTCTGCGGAACATGTAGCATGTTCGACGTTTCTCTTGTCCTTGTTGATACTTCTTGCGAGTTGGAAACCATGTATTGCAAATGGCATCATTATATTTTCCATGCCATAGATGATTATATAGCCCACAAAATTTGTTCAGTGAACATAGTAAGAGCACAGCATATGCATATTTACCTTTGGCCTTGTCGGTTTGCTGATGTCTGGGATGACTGACTGCTCATGGCCATCTCACTAGTCCAACGTTTTCTGATGCAAGCATGTGCAGATGAACATCAGGAGTAAACAAATATATGCATTGTATATTGTCCATCAGAAGGACCAAATAACCGTAAAACTGTATGCATCTTAATTTTTTAACTAGACAAATGTTTAACAATAAACAGGGAGTAACTGCAGGTCACCATGGTCAATGTGTATATCGCGGAACCCCAGAAGCTAGGGGAGTAATCGTCAACCTTCCAACCTAGCAGTCGCAATCGACAAAGTGGGTAACTATGGAATAAGATAGAAGCAGGACCACATATGTCAGTCCGTTAGTCTGCCAACCGATGCACAAGGGAATTTTTGAAAACCACACCAAGTAGATGAATTAGAAAACAAAAGGGATAATAGAAAATGGAAAAATTAGAAACAGGGGAGTGCAGAAAGGCCCATTACTGGGAATTCATCATTTTCAAGTCTAATATTATATGCTCTCTCCCGGTTTGTATATTTAATTTACCGGCACACTTGGTATACCTTTTAGAAGATTGTACCATAGAACCCTCTACTGTTGCACAAAAGAATTCATCTCCCTGTCCAAGCAACCTTTTTTTTCCAAGGCAGCAACGCTGAAGATGAAATCGAGACGAAGGCAAGTTAGTATGAAAATAGACATCTAAAAGAAGAATAAAAAGGTCTATTTACCAGCCAAAGAGTCCTTCATCCTGTCCAGCGATTTTGTTTCTTTAAATGTAGCAATGCAGCACAAACACAACGGACATAAACTAGCTTAGTATACAGGAAGGAACATATGTAACCAAGATAACTTACCATGTAGGAAGGCACGCAACTAGTTTAACACATATACATACCATAAATGAAATAAAAAACAGGACAATATGAAACAACAGTACAAACATGCACCTTTCTATATCTTCTTCAGCCGATGCAATCAAGACTCCCTCATTTTCTCCAGCTACTTTGTTTGTTTCAGTGTGGGAACCCGCAAAATTCAATGTACATCAATGTAAGCTGGTATTCACTGGAGAACAAGCAATATGTAGATACAACAAAACTGACTCAGCTAACAGTTTACAAAGGCACAAACATGAACCTTTTCTCTTCTCTATCCATGGGTGTAAACATCTAGCTTTTTTTTCCCTGGCCAAAATATATTACAAGGCAGAAAATATCACTCAATTGCACGGCTGCAGCTAAATGATTTCTAGTTTTCCCTGACAATTCATCCAGATATGCCCTTTAACCATGTTCTTTATCCTCTACAAAGACTATTGTGCCCACGTTACAATTTCTCAGTTTTCCATTGCAAACTACCCTAACATGCTTCCAGACATGAAAATATAATCTTGAAGAATCTTTGTTTCACATATCATATCTCAAGCACAACACAAATTGTATCATTCGCACACCAGTCTATATAGAGGAGAAAGAAATGTCATGTCATATCCGCACATCTGAATATACATGCTCTATAAATGTAGGTTGCATACATATGCTTTATCCCAACAAAAAAACAACGGATATTGTAACTTCACATGTAATCCTCCAATAATTTTGTATGCAACTATTTTCTTTCATGGTAGGACTCGAGCACCAGGAAAATATCACACAAATACAGATAGTGGCCTTTGAAAAAATGGAAAATAACACAACTGTAGATTGACTGGTGGGTGCAGGGTCTAAACATCGTAAAGCGCCCAAAAAAAATAATAACAATCCAAAAAAAAAAAGCTACAACCACCATTGCTACACCCCAACCCTGCAAGGCCAAATCAAAGAAAAGAAACCAATAAGGACCAAACCAGCGAGAAAGAATGAAGAGGCTGAACTACACCCCTAGGGCCCCAAAGCGCAAACCCCAGGCAAACAAACAGAACTAGCAACCCAGGAACCAACGAACCAACAAAAGCCACTGACCCAGTGAACAACATATGTATCTCCAATGATTACCAAACTGCAGCCAAAGAAGAAAAGGAATCGAAAACATATAAGGAACATTCGACTACAAATAAGCAAACATTCTTACTTGTAAACTGCAAACACTGAACAACAAACAAGGAATACAAAATGAAACTATGGCATCGAAACTTACTCCGAAATGATGAAATGAAAAAGCACAGGTCGAATCACGAGCAAAACAACAAAAATAGCAACCGATAAACCACTGAAGAAGAACCACTCACCGAAACAGTAAACAATGTATGTAACTTCAACGATTACGAGGATGAAACATACAATGGCATCACCCACCAAACCAGCAAAGAAGAAGCAGTCACTGAACCAGTAAACAATGTATGTAGCTTCAATGGCAGAACAAGGATGAAACATACAATGGCTATTGAACTAGCATGTACATCGAGAATCGTATTTACATAAACATTTAAGACTCTCAGGCTGTCTAAAGACCTCACGATATGCAACCATTTAAGTTGTCAAGGGTGTTGGAGAACGTCGTGTCATGTAAACATTTACTCTGTCAGGCCTATTGAGGCATCTCAGAATAAGTGTTAGTAAATTTCAAGAAATATACAAATCTTGGATATGAAAACAGTTCAATATGCTTAGTACATATCAAAACTGACAGATATATTCGGGTAGCAGAAAAAATGATAATACAAACATTTGAATTAATGTTAGCATTAATCGACCTTCAAACAATATCTGGGGAAAATATATGATTAAAACCTCCTCTGCAAATTTTTTTGGATATGTTTCGCCTGTACGTGGAAATAAAGAAATTCGACGTAGACCTCCAATCTCTTAGCTAATCAGATAAGTACATATATGTTACTTTTAATATATAAAATATATGCTTTTAATTCCATAGCTCCAACATTTTAATATATAAAAATATATGCTTTTAATTCCATAGCTCCAACAATAGGTATTGTGCAAATATTTATGGTCAAAGGACAAACTAATATGTAGTCAACACTTTATCGATCGCTATAGTCCCTCTATGCCTACGACAGGGACTAATAATATATATATCTGGAAGGAAAATTTATTAGTTATTAATATTAAAGTAATTGAGAAAAATTATAAGTTATTATACATTTATTATATTACTGAAATGAATATATCTATGTGTGATGATGATGGTGGTGGTGGCAGTGATGACCCCTCAAATTTTGTTTATTGGACTTTAAGAAGAGTAAATAATTATTTGGTTTTCCTTAAAAGTTTATTTCCATGCTTGAAAACCTTTAATAAAAGTGTCTTGAGATTACCATAATTTTCATAAGTGAAAAGGTTGGGACGGTAGTATTGTAACAAATGTTTTGAAATCGTGATTTAATATGGGTGTACACTATGACAAAGTGTTTTTCTTCTTCAACCATCTTAGTGTCATAAAGATGACAAATTATTTCGACAATGTTTTGGGAATTGTCCAACACCCTATTTCACTATGGAACTCATGAGAGTTTTTTCTTATTTAGTAATGTTGATTTCCATCTTTATGCTAGTCAAAACATAGATATGATTTTTATTTTCTAGATTAGGGTTCATCACCCCCTTATACTAACTCAATATTATTTTATCCTTTTATTCTTTATGAAACCATAATCTCTCCTTAAATTTAGATGTAATAATATTTTAATATTATTGTTATTTTCCATAATGACTTGGCATTTTTATGTCACCATGACTTGAGTCATAGGTTTTTTTGACTAGATTTTGAAGAAATATTAGGAAGCATGTTCTCTTCCATGTTGTTTATCTTTTTCTTGCACATTAGATATCTATTCATAGTCATGCTATCAATGGAGGAAATTATTGCTTCCATGAGAAGGATACGATAGGGTGTATTGTCTTTAATTTTGAGATTATAACTTACAAAACACTTTTGGATTTTTTTTATTTTTCTCCATAATTATCTAGATTTTCTTTAATTTCATTTAAAATGATTTAATTAATTTTATTTAATTTCATTATTATATATGAAATTAACAATTATAAATATTTAATAATTACTTCTAAAAATTTAATTACGAATTAATAAATATACAGCCTTAGTGGGCCTGATGGTTAAGAATATGTGTTTCCTCTTAAGAGGTCACTTCGTAGAATAAATTATTATAATTTTAATATTTTTATTAACTCTTAATTAATTTTTTAAAAGTAATTATTATATATTTATAATTATTAATTTCATTTGAATTTTTTTTTT